>VBSM01000988.1:1842105-1856038 GCA_008086735.1 Cheirogaleus medius | reverse complement strand
ATGGCTACTAGAAGGGGGGCGGGGGGGCATGGGTAATATACATAGCCTTAATATTTGTACCCCCATAATATGCTGAAATTAAAAAGAAAAACAAGATATATGGCTACTAGAAAATTTAAAATTATGTATGCGGCTTACATTATATTTCTGTTAGACTCCACTGGCCTGGAACAACGTGCACCAGGGATTAGTACTTCTTTTTTCTTGCTGTAGAATTTCATGTGGGTCATTCCATAGATGTTGAGTGATTTCAGTTCAATAAGAATATTAAGTTATAATTTAACTTTTATAGAATCAGGTTTTCTTCTGCTAGGGAAAGAAAAACATTTTTAATTTTATAAGTCAGTAGGAATATAGGATTACAGTGCCAAACTGTGATGTGTATGTTATTTTCTAGGAATTCCTTTTGAGGTGCTCATGGTACCTCTTATACCTGTGTTCACAAGGAACTGGTCCTACCAGTCTTCCTACCTGATTAAGCCAGTCCTTGCAAAAGTGATGCTTTTTTGTCCCAGAAAAGGATTGTAGAACCAGGTATATTCTTCAACTCAGTTCTTAGATGCCCTTACTCCCAAAGAATGAGGGAAATTAGGTTTAATATGTCATCAAATTTTGTATTCAGCTGTCTAGCACCAGTATTTTGCACTCATGCAATATTATTTTCCTCAAACCCTTTTTATTTGGAATAAGTTCAAACACAGAAAAGTTGAAAGAGTAAATATAATGAACATGTGTATATCTTGCATGCAGAGTCCCCAGTGGTTAAAAAAAATTGCCACATTTAAAAATTTCTATCTTTTTGACTGGATTATTTGAAAGTAATTTGTACACATCATGACACTTCATCCTGAATAGTTCAGCATGCTTCTCCTAATAATAAGGACATGATCTTACCACAGATCTGTTGTCATGCTGAAGAAAATTACGATTCTATAATATCTACTGTTAACAATTTTCAAAATATCCTAAATAAAATTTTATAGCTTTTCTCCCTGACTTCAAACCAGGTTTATATATTATATTTAACTGTTGACTCTTTAGTTACTGTTAATCTAGAATAGAGGTAAACTACAACCCACTTACCAAATCTGGCTAGTCATTTGTTTTTGTACAGCCCAACAGATAAGAATGGTTTTTAGGTTTTGTTCCTATGTTGTTTTTAAAAATTGAGGTAAAATTTGCATAACATAAAGCTAACTATTAACCATTTTAAAGTATACAATTCAGTAAAGTACTTAGTACTTTCAAAATGTTTTGCAACCATTACCTCTATCTAGTTCCAAGATATTTTAAGCACCCCAAAAGGAAACTCTGTACCTATTAAGCAATCACTTCTATTCCCTGCTTCCTCCAGCCCCTGGTAACTACTAGTTGGCTTTTCATCTCTATGGATATACCTATTCTGGATGTTTCATATAAATGGAATTATTCGATACTGTCTGATCCTTTTGTGTCTGGCTTTTTTCACGTAGCATGTTTTCAGGGTTCACCCATGTTGTTTCATGCCAGCATTTTGTTCCTTTTATGGCTGAATAATATTCCATTGTATCGGATTATTTCTACCTTTTGGCTATTTTGAATAGTGCTCCTGTCAACATTTCTGTACAAGTATTTGTTTAATACCTGTTTTCAGTTCTTTGGTTTTTACATTTTTATATGGCTAAACAAATGAGAAGAAGAATATTTTATGACATGAAAACTATATCAAAATCAAAATTTCAATGTCCATAAATAAAGTCATGTTCATTCATTTACATGTTGTAATATAGATCGTATGGCCCACAAAGCTTAAAATATTTACTTTCTGGCTCTTTTCAGTAAAAGTTTGCTGCCTCTGAACAGTCCTTCTTTTGTATGTGTATCATTGTGTGTGCCCATTGTGTGTGTGTAACAATGACTTTTTTTTTAATAAGTAGTAAACTTTATTTTTTAAGAAGCAGTTTTAGGTTTGCAGAAAAATTGAGCAGAAAGTACAGAGTTCCCACTCCCTACCCCCAGTTTCTCCTATTAACATCTTGCATTAGTGTGGTACCTTAGTTACAGTTGAGGAACCAATACAGTATTGTAAAAGTATTAAAAGCTGCACAGGCACCTGTAGTCCCAGCTACTTGGAAGGCAGAGGTGGGAGGAGCGATCACTTGAGCCCAGGAGTTCAAGTCCAGCCTGGGAAACATAGTGAGACCCCATCCATAAACAATACATCATTATTAACTAAAGTCCATAGTTTACATTAGGGTTCACTGTTTGTGTTGTAGAGTTCCATGGATATTAACTAATGTAGCCACCATTACAGTATCATATAGAATAGTTTCTTTCACTGCCATAAAAATCTATTGTGCTGTACCTTTTCATCCCTCTCCTCCCTCCCACACCAGTAACTACTGATCTTTTTACTGTCTGTAGTTTTACCTTTTCTAAAATGTCATATAATGGGAATCATACAGTAAGTAGCCTTTTTAGACTGGCTTCTTCCACTTAGCAATATGCATTTATGGTTGCTCTATGTCTCTTTGTGGCTAAATAGCTGATTTCTTATTATTGGTGAGTAATATTCCATTGTGTGGATGAACCACAGTTCATTTATTCATTTACCTACTGAAGTTTGGTAATCTTGGTTGCTTCCAAGTTTTGGCATTATGAATAAAGCCATTGTGAACATTTGTGTGCAGGTTTTTTTGTGGATATAAGTTTTTAACTCATTTAAGTAAATACCAGGGAGTACAATTACTGGATTTTATGGGGAGAGTATGTTTAGTTTTATAAGAAACTGCCAAACTGTCTTCCAAAAGTGGCTGTACTAGTTTGTTTTTTTAATTTTTAAAATTTTTTATGCATTTTTGAGACAGGGTCTCACTCTGTCACCTGGGCTAGAGTGCAGTGGTGTCATCATAGCTCACTGCAACCTCAAACTCTTGGACTCAAGTGATCCTCCTGTCTCAGCCTCTTTAGTAGCTGGGACTACAGACATGTGCCACCATACCCAGCTAATTTTTCTCATTTTTTTTGTAGAGATGGGGTCTTGCTCTTGCTCAGGCTGGTTTCAAACTCCTGGTCTCAAGCAGTCCTCCCACCTTGGTCTCCCAAAGTGCTAGGATTACAGGCATGAGCCACTGTGAGCCACTGTGCTCACCTGTACTAGTTTTTATTCTCACCAGCAAAGAATGAGAGTTCCTGTTGCTTCACCTCCTTGTCTGCATTTGGTGGTGTCAGTATTTTGGATTTTGACCATTGTAATAGATGTGTAATGGTATCTCAGTGTTTTAATTTGCAGTTTCCTAATTACATGCTTATTTGTTATCTGTATAGCTTCTCTGGTGAGGTGTCTTTCTTTTTAATTTTTTTTATTGTTGCATTTTAAAAGTTTTTCGAATACTAGTCCTTTATAAAATAATGTATTTTGCAAAAATTTTCTCTCAGTCAGTGGCATGTCTTTTCATTCTCATAACAGTGTCTTTTGCAGAGGAGAAGTTTTTAATTTTGATGAAGTCCAACTTAACAATTTTTTTTCTTTTTTTTTTTTGAGACAAAGTCTCACTCTGTTGCCCAGGCTAGAGTGCCGTGGCGTCAGCCTAGCTCACAGCAACCTCAGACTCCTGGGCTCAAGCTATCCTTCTGCCTCAGCCTCCTGAGTAGCTGGGACTACAGGCACACACCACCATGCCCGGCTAATTGTTTTTATATGTTTTTAGTTGTCCAATTAATTTCTTTCTATTTTTAGTAGAGACAGGGTCTGGTTCTTGTTCAGGCTGGTTTCAAACTCCTGACCTTGAGCGATCCTCCCGCCTCAGCCTCCCAGAGTGCTAGGATTATAGGTGTGAGCCACTGCGCCCGGCCAACAATTTTTTTTTCATGGATTGTTTTCTTCTGTTATCTTTTAGAAGTTTTGTAGTTTTGTGATTTATATTTAGGCCTATTATCCATTTTGAGTTAATTTTTCTGAAAGGCATAAGGTCAATGTTTAGAATTAGTTAGTTATTTTGCATGTGGATGTTCAGTTGTTCCGGCACCATTTGTTGAAAAGACTATCCTTTTTTACATTGAATTATCTTTGGTCCTTTGTCAGAGATCAGTTGACTACATTTGTGTGAGTGATAATGCTTTTTAAAATGTCCTACATTCTGGATTTGTCTGTTTCCCCTTTGTATAGTTTAATTTGTTTTCCTGAACTATATTATGTGTAAACTGGAAATTGGGTCTAGAGGATCAGACTCAGGTTAAACATTTTGGCAAGAATGCTTCCTAGGTGACTTAACACTTCAAACTGTATCATCAGGTCAGGAGATATACAAGTTTAGGTTGTCCCACCGTAGTGATGATTAAGATTGATTGAAGTGGTAACCTGTAGATTTTTCCACTGTAAAGGTACGTTTTGCTATATGTAATTACTAAATAATCTGTGGAATGATATTTTGGCCACAGACACAAATATTTGAATATTTGTCAGGCATGTGCTAGGAGTTGGGGAGATAGCAATGAAAAGAAAGATTTCTATTGTCGTGGAACTTGCTTTTTTTCCCTACAAAGTTTGAAGACAATAGTGGGAATGGGTCTGTACCTTCCACAGTGGAGAGCATTTGCAGTTTAGAGTATGTTGATATCAGAAAAATAGGATCTGTGAAAAAGTATATGCCAGTTAATACAGAGTTTCTGTATGAGATGAGAAAAAAGTTCTGGAGATAGATAGTGGTATTGATAGTATAACAATATGAATGTACTTACTATACACTTGAGAATGGTTAAAATGGTAAATCTTATGTGTATGTTACCACACACACACACATGTATATGCCACTGTGGTTCATCACTGAATTTAGCCCTGCATCTCTCTGCCTTTTCTCTAATAATTTTCATTAGGCTTCCTGTTGATCTATTTGGACTAATTGGGAGAGAAACTCTTTCTGAAATAAAATTCTATAGTTTAGTTCTGGTAGCGAGGAAGAGACAGTGGTATTATATTTCAGCCATTACCATTTGTAGAGCTTGTCATTGTAGCCTCTCAGGGAGACCATTGTTGAGATCTCTGAGTGTCTTGGATTATGCTCAGGCCATGGGTGGAGCTTCAACTGCTAGTGAAGACAGGCTTTGCTGTTTCCATTTGTTGCAGTTTGCCAGATGCATTCGCCTTTGCTAGGATAGGGAGTAATTTACAGCTTGAACCATTATCTGAATGCTGCTGTAACCCAAGAAATCCTATAGGTTTGGGATGAGAGCAGTAACCTTAATGCCAACAGCAAAATGATTGTTGATCAGTTTGTTAGAGAGAAAGCCCTTCATTTTGAAAGTTGACCTTATGATTAATAGCAAGAGCCAGGTGTGGTGGCACGTGCCTATAATTCTTAGCTAGTTGGGAGGCTGAGGCAGGAAGATCACTTGAGCCCAGGAGGTCAAGTCCTGCCAGGGCAACATAGGGAGACCCCACCTCTAAATAAATAAATCAATAAATAGAAAGAGAGATAGATAACAAGAGCTCTGTTTAGAGGGAAGGAAAGAATACCATCATTTATAGCCAGTGGAGGTTGGATAACTGACTTTGCTTGCCTTCCCTTTTTGACTGTAGAGCAGGTGGTGATAGAAAAGACTTTAGTGACAGCTGTGATGACAGCATGGTATCATAGTAAGATGAACTGTGACTTTCTTTAACCTACAGAAATTGAACCCAACTGAAACCTTTAATTGACTTCACGTTGACAGAGTATCCAATGTTTCAAAAATGCTGTTTTCTTTCTATAGATTATAGATTGTGTGTATATCGCCTTTGCTTAGGCTGTAGATTGGGAAAGTTAGTATGTTGTGGTACGGTGTTTTTCAGTTTTTGACTGACCTGCAGTAGGAAATACATTTTATATTGCTACCTAGTACTCTTATACATATGGATGTTTGTCGTAACTAACAAAAGTTTCAGGAAATGGTACTTACCCATATTATGTTTTCTGACCTATTCTAATTTTATTTTAAAAATACATACTATTATGACCTACTTGACTTTTATGACCCATGGGTTAAATAAAATTGGTCTGGAACAGTGGTTTCTCAACATGTGGTCTAAGGATATACCCAAAGATTCTTTTATAGTTTTGTCTGTGAAGTCAAAACTATTTTCATAGTAATACTATTATTTGCCTTTTTCTCTCTCTTCTTCTAATAAGTGGAGACTTTCCAAAAGTATAGTGGAGCTTTCCAGGACTATATGATGTGCGATGATAATGCTGTCTACCTAATGGAATGTGTATTTGTATATTTTTGTGTTTTCTAGAATTTCCTAAGGTAGTAGGTTTATTATATAAATATGTATTTTTTCAACGATTAACTCAGTTTTCAGTACTCATATTGTGATTTTAGTAGCTATCTTGAGGTTACTTCCTTCTGTAACCTCACTGTATAATAGTCCAGTATTCATTATTGTGAAATCCTGAAGTTTTCCTTGAGCCTCTATGAAAATACAAGAAGTACAGTTTGTTGTCTTGTTTTGCAATTATATTTTTAATTTCCTAGTTTTAATTTGTGATCAGCAAATACTGATACATATAACCCACGTAAATAAAAGCTGTTTGAGATTCTCAGTAATTTTGAAGAGTATAAGGGATCCTTGGGCCAAAAAGTTTGAGAGCTTCTCGTGTTGGGGTTAAGAACATAGACTTTTTATTACAGCTAGACTTGAATTTGAGTCCCACTTTGGCTACTTGTTAACACCTTAAGGACCACTCACGAGTTTTCTCCTGTTTCGAGCGTCATCTGTTAAAGACCGCTCACGAGTTTTCTCGTTTTTCATTGTAGTTATGATGATTTAAATAACGTGCAATTTGCCCAAAAACGTGCGGTCCCTGGCGTATGTCTTAGAGATTTCTATGCAGTACGAAAGGTGTTAAGTAATTCTGGCTCAAGTTACTCAACGTTTTTGATTCTTACTTTCTTCATAACTAAAATTGATGTTTTACAATCTTCATAAGGTTGTTGTGAGGATTAAATGGGCTTGAAAATGCTTGGTGCATAGGAAGCATTCATGTTAGCTGTTATAATAATAGAAGATGTAGTAACATCTTAGCCACGTGGATATTTAGCCGTAGTATTTCTTAGCAACAACTCACCTGTGTAAAAGTAGATTATCTAAACCTTTTCTTAGTTCTTGTTTTCATTCTGCTCTTGGCTATGCCTCTAGACTTTTCTTAGTTAAGTGTGTTTTATTTTCCAAACAAATCAGGAGCTTCTTGAAAATAGTAGCTCTCTTCTATTTCTTTTCTGTTGTGTTTTGAATGGTAGTCAACCTGTTGTAAGTGCTCAAAACTTGTGCGTCCTAGGACAAAGGCTGTGGGACACATGACTTAGAATCCCCATGAAGATGGTGGGAAAAGAGCTCTCTTGCCTATATGAAATTCTAACATAGTTGCCATACTTTTTACCAGAGTTCCTCTCATTACATCCCAACAATACAAGAGAATCATAGCAATAGATGCTACATAATTCAGATTAGGTTGATTCTTATTGTCTGTAAATGTATATAATGGTCACTTCTCCTGAAGCACCTTCTTCTGAGATTTACAGCAACACAGGCAAGCAGGTATGGATTTTTTTTAAGTCAGGAATTGAACTGTGTTTTAAACTTTATATTTTTTTAGTCACTTCTCTTGTCCTGCAGTTTATCTTCAGCCTTCTGCTCAAGTCTGACTGTTTGATGTTCAGAAACTTGTTCTTATATAAGTTCATTGCTACTCTGCTTTCTACCTCTGCGCTTTCCCTATTCATGTTTGACCTTTCCTTCAGTCTTTCTCAATCCTACAGATCAACAAGAGTATAACCAACTCTACCACTTAGAGCAGGGGCTTCTTCTCAAGTAACACTTTACAGAGATGACCACTTCATATTAAATTGCTGGCAGAGTGGGAATGGAGAGGATACAGTTGTTGGATTTCGTAAAATTTCATCCCTATGGGGAGATTTAGAGATGATAGAATCATTAAAGAGTTCCTCCCAGGAGATGTGGACTTAGAAAACTTACTAGAAGCCTACCAGTTAGGATGATAAAGAAGGAGAAAATCTTATCTGATAGTTTAATGTCATTTGAGCAGATGCGTGTGAAGTATGACTTATTTCTAGCCACATAGGCCAGCCCCTATTTTGGGGAAAGATAGTTGATTTCCCAGTACAATGTTGATTCATGTTCAAAACCATAATTGCTGGCCAGGTATGGTGGCTCACACCTGTAATCCTAGCACTCTAGGAGGCCAAGATGGGAGGATTGTTTGAGCTCAGAAGTTCAAGACTAGCCTGAGCAAGAGTGAGACCCCGTCTCTACTAAAAAAATAGAAAGAAATTAGCTGGACAACTAAAAAAATATATATATATATGTATAATTAGCCAGGCATGGCTCATTCCTGTAGTCCCAGCTACTCAGGCGGGATGCTGAGGCAAGAGGATCGCTTGAGCCCAGGAGTTTGAGGTTGCTGTGAGCCAGGCTGATGCCACGGCACTCTAGTCCGGGCAATAGTGAAACTCCGTCTCAACAAAAAAAACAAACAAAAAAACCCTATAATTGCTAATACTTTTGGAACATGTGCTGTCTGCTTTATATTTTTTATTTCGTTTAATCCTCATACAACCCTGTGCAGTGCTTCTGTTATCATTAGTAGCTCATATACAATGAGAGACTGAACAGGATTTGAACCCTGGAAACCTGGTCCAGATCCTGCCAGTACTCTAGACAGCCTTCCCTTTTACGTATAAGGCCAAGTTTGCAAAGTACTTATACATATATTCTCATTTAAACCTCACAACCATCCTGTGCATTAGGTGAAAATCTTGACATTTTCACATGAGAAAATGGAAGGTTGGGGAATTTGAAGCTCAAAGTGGCGGTACCAAGACCCAGACCCACTCCTTTTTTTTGAGACAGAGTCTCACTCTGTTGCCCAGGCTAGAGTACAGTGTTGTCATCTTAGGTCACTGCAACCTTAGACTCTTGGATAGACTCAAATAATCCTCCTGCCTCAGCCTCCTGAGTAGCTGGGACTACAGGCGCACACCACCTCACCTGGCTATTTTTTCTATATTTTGTAGAGACTGGTCTCACTCTTGCTCAGACTGATCTTGAGCTCCTGACCTCAAGCAGTCTTCCCGCCTCAGCCTCCCTGAATGCTAGGATTACAGGTGTGAGCCACTGTGCCTGCCCCAGACCCACTTTATCTTCTCATTATTTAGTTTTGCTAAACAAAATAAACAGGTCGTAACTGAAAGTGAATTTTTGATTTCAGATATAAGAATTTTAGCTTGATTGAAGGTGATCTGGTAATGTTTTAGATATGTTACTTAAGTCCATAGAAATTTAGCAAAGATATGATCATTAACTTTCATTTTTAGTTTCTCTGGTGGCTTGAGATAACTTTTATTAAGTACTGCTTTTGCTTTGGACTTTTTAATGATGCGTCTCAACTTACCACTCTTAGAGTAACATTCTTAGAAGCAAAGAAGTAGTTTTCTGCACTTTAACTTTAGTTGGCACAGATGGGGTGACTGCACACTTAGAAGGAAAGAAGTTTTGCCAGGACTATAATGTAGTGGTGACAGTGGGAGGAGGAGTATATATATTTGTGGGGAGTAATTTAGAATACCAGCTCTTGGTTTCATGCCAGTTCCTTCTAAAGCTTCTACTCCTAGATGTGAAATTTCATAAATCTCAAGTTTGGCAGTTTGAAAAAGAGGTCATACATTGATTAAGAGGTTGACTTTTGTCTATGAATCAGAACATTAATTACAGCTGCAGAGAGAAGGATCATGGAGGAAAGCATCCTGATGAGAGCTACGTAGCAAGCCTGAAAATAGGTGCATTTATATAATATCTTCTGGTTTCAAGTGACTGCTTGCTATCTCCCTAAACTCATTTAAAGACTTGGGAGAAGCAACATGTGTGACACATTTCATGGTTTATATCATTTACCTAGCAAATGTCTGGAGTTAGTCTTTTTTAGGACAAACCGTCCTTTCAGGTTCATAATACCTTTCTCGGCTGGCAAAAAGAAAGATCACTCTTATTTTCCCTTTAGATTCAAGTTAAACCTCTAGGGGCTTTCTCTTTTTCCATAAATTGTCCTTGTGTAACAAATACATTAGTCCTTACCTTCTAGGAACTAAATTGGCATGACTTATACCATGTATCATATTAAGGACCTAACAGTTGCATCAGTTATAGAAGATGGTGAAAAAACTAGGCATTATTTTTGTTTCTGTGTTCTGGGTGTCTGTTACTATAGAAACACATAAGGCAGTAAACAGAAGTGTTCAGGGAGTATTTGATTGTCAGTGAATGTTTCATTGACTAATGAAAGTAAAGTTAAGAAATTGGTTGACTTGAGGGAGAAACTGAATATTTCTGAGTTATTATGGTTTTCATTTTTGGTGGGTGATATTTGTGTGTGTGTGTGTGTGTGTGGTGCTTTAAAGATTATTTCTTAGATACTCGGTCTTCTAAAATCCCCTTCTTTTCTGCTCTAGGAGTCACGTAATTAGAAAAAGCAAACATTTTATTTTCCTTTTGAGTTATGATTTCATTTAGTTTAGACTAATTTTTAAATGTCAAACATTAAGAGTGTTAAGTCTTAATATTGTTCTGGGACTACATAAAGGAAGTAAAGATTTGAAAGAGTGAGACAGAAGGTATAGTGAGGGCTTATGCATTTTTGCTTCACAGAAAATATTCAGAAAATATAACCCCAAGGTTTGGCTTGGGCATTGACAAATGCTTTTACTTGCTTAATTCTAGTTTCTCTGGTGGTTTGATTGCTAGAACATTGCATGTTGTTAGAAAGCTTAATATTATGAGTTACTGTTTTTGCTAGTATCCAAGAAGAGTGTATGCATAGTCTAGTAAAAATCTTTGGAGAAACCAAATGTGCTGTAGGTATAACATCTACACTCAGATTATGTCACTTCAAGATGGTGTTGAGAGGCCGAGGTGGGCGGATCATTTGAGCTCAGGAGTTCGAAATCAGCCTGAGCAAGAGCAAGACCCCATCTCTACTAAAAATAGAAAGAAATTGGACAACTAAAATATAGAAAAAATTAGCCGGGCATCGTGGCACATGCCTGTAGTCCCAGCTACTCGGGAGGCTGAGGCAGCAGGATTGCTTGAGCCCAGGAGTTTGAGGTTGCTGTGAGCTAGGCTGACGCCACGGCACTCTAGCCCGGGCAACAGAGTGAGACTCTGTCTCAAAAAAAAAAAGATGGTGTTGAGATGCCTTATCGTCATCTTGAATTTGAGGGAGTAATTTTTTCCTGTGCAGAATTGTGATATCATGGTTAAATGTGCAGCAAGCACACTGAACAGTTGATCGTATAAAATGGTATGTAGAAAATCAGGCATTAGTGGTGGAAGAGCTCTAGCACTTTAACTCGTTTCTTGGCCAATTGGTTTTGTGAAGGGTGTATTTGTGGTAAGGGTAAGAATATCCTGGCCTTTTAGAGAACTTTAGGATCACTTTTTTATATAGTAGCTATTTGACACGAGTGCTGAGGGGAACTCTTGGGGGAAAGTTCACTTTGTTTTGTATATTTCTCTTGAGCATTCTGCCTTCATACCTGTCTTTTAAAATTTTTATTTATTTAATTTATTTTTAGAGAGAGAGTCTTGCTCTGTCACCCAGGCCTAGAGTACAGTGGCATGATCATAGCTCACTGTAACCCTGAACTCCTGGATTCAAGCGATCCTCCTGCCTCAGCCCCAGAGTAGCTGGGACTACAGGCATGCATCTCTCTGCCCAGCTAATTTTTCAAAACTTTTTTATAGAGATGAGGTCTTGCCGTATTGCTCAGGTTGGTCTCAAACTCCTGGGCTCAAGCAACCCTCCTGCCTTGGCCTTCCCAAAGTGCTGGTATTATAGGCATGTGCTACTGTACCTGGCCTTTCTGTCTTTTTTTAAAAATTATTTAATTTTTTTCAGGACTTGCTGTATGTTTGTTTATTTTTAAATCAAAAGAAACTTAGGTGTACATAAACTTCTTGCCAAATTCTCTAGGTGATGAATTCCATTTATGGATTATACTACTTACTGGGGTTAACATGATCTGCTAATGTTTTTCATATATGGAAACTGTTTGCCGGGCACAGTGGCTTATCATGCCTGTAATCCCAGTACTTTGGGAGGCCAAGGTGGGAGGGTCACTTGAGTTCCGGGAGTTTGAGACCAGCCTGGGTAACATGATGAGACCCCCATCTCTACAAAAAAAATTAATACAAAAACTGTTCGATATGTACTGTTGCTCTCTGCAGAAGTTGATTTAACTTGTTACAGAAGATATTTGAAGGCTGACTTGGGATTACCATTCTCGGTTAAAGTAATTATTTTAAAACTAAACGTCGTTGTCTTTATCTCCGTGATCAGGGATCTTATTTAGGGGCAAAAAGTTTTCATAGATCAAAAGGTAAAATTTGGGCCCACGGTTTAGTCACTGTAATGCAGTGATTTCCTGCTGTTTTTGTGCTACCTTGGGGTATTCCCATTAAAGTCCCTCATGAGGTGTAATGAAATCATTAAACTTTCAAAACAAAGTTTAATAAGCTTTATTTCAGAAAAGTGGTTTTCATATATCTTATTAATATGGAGATAATTGAGAAATCCAGTAGGTATGGAGAAACCCAAAACAAGTTTGAAGAGGTCTCTGGTATAGAAGAGCAACATAGTCTGTCCATAGTCCTTGAGACTTGGTATATGTGCAGTAAAATTATACTGAATAAATAAACATTTTCTCTTACATTGCTTCTTATGTGGAGCCTTCCCTCTAAGTTAGTTGTTCTTCCTCCTGGGCTTCAATAACAAATATCTCCTATCTCCTATCTTAATACATATCTCATTGAATTGTAATATTTAATTTATTTACATGTCTGTTGCCCCCTACTGGCCAGTGATCTTCTTGAGTGCTAGGACTGTGCCTTTTTATCTTTGTGTACACAGAGCAGGGGTGGGGAGAGATAGACAGTGATCCCTGTGTATTTGCCCCAAAGTGTGACCTTGCAATAATGTTGGATTTTCAAACACTTACATAGAAAGAAAATGAGAACAACAACATTTTAAAGTTCAATTGATTTTTGGGATATGTATGCATTCATATGTTGCGTGGGCAGCAGAGTGAATGCCTGAGTTTGCTTCTTCCTTTAAGTGTGCTTAAGTGCACATTAAGGGTATGAAGTAGGGATTTAGGATATGTTGCAAAGATGCAGATTTAATCCATATAGCTTTATAAGATTTTACAAAAAGATGTCTGTAATTTTTTAAGTAGTATCTCAATGTGAGACATGGAAATCTAGTTGTTACTTGGCTTCTTACACCATCAGCAGCAAGAGGCTCTGTAATTACAACTTTGCTTTCAAGCAGTGGAGTAACAGATCAGAATTTTTAATTTCTTTAAAGAAAATAGATGAAGAAATTAATCTTAATAAAAATATTGGCAATTTCATCTTTGTGGAAGTTGTATAATGTAAGTCTGACTACAGATACACAGAATGAATACAAATTCTTATAGTATACACATAATAAATGCACTGAGTCCAGAACACTTTGTGATATAATATGGTTCTAGATAGAAATACCAATATTTTTATTTCAGCCAGAATAGCTGAATAACCAGTAAAATAATTTGTCAAGTAAAAGCTAGGAGTAAGGCTGGGTGTGGTGGCTCACACCTGTAATCCTAGCACTCAGGGAGGCTGAGGCAGGAGAATTGCTTGAGGCCAGGAGTTTGATACTATCCTGAGCAAGAGTAAGACCTCGTCTCTACAAAAAATAGAAAAATTAGCTGGGCCTGGTGGTGTGCGCCTGTAGTCCCAGCTACATAGAAGGCTGAGGCAGGAGAATCACTTGAGCCCAGGAGTTGGAGGTTACAGTGAGCTGTGGATGATGCCATTGCACTCTGGCCCAGGCGACAGAGCGAGACTCTGTCTCAAAAAAAA
>VBSM01000988.1:1826014-1842005 GCA_008086735.1 Cheirogaleus medius | reverse complement strand
GGTTGTGCAGATATGCTGTGTAGCCACGCCCATCACTAGGTCTTATTTTTGGGGCAGGGCTTCATACTGCACAAATGCTTAGAAATCCTGCTAGGGCTTATTTTATGAGTAGGTCTTATTTTCGGGGAAACACGGTAGTAAATAAACTGGTCCCACCACTTTTCCTTCTTTCTCTGTTGGAGCCATTGCAGCTGTCTGGGTCATCTTTGACAATTTCTTCCAGCTGCCTCAAGATACTGGCTCAAGATAATTGGTCTGGCTCAAGTTTCATTCCAAACAGATTTCAGTAGTGTAAAGCTATGTTTAGGACTATTGGCTCTAGAACCAAAATGCTTGAGTTCAAATCCTAGCCACACTAATTACTAGCTTTACTTGGGCACATAGCACTTCATTTTCCTTGTTTGTAGAGAGGATAATAATATCTCATAGGGATGTTTGATTTAAATGTTAATTTATGCACCGTGCTCATTAGAATACCTGGCACATGGTGACCACTTAAAAACATAGTTGCTGTTACTATTACTGTTTTGTGCTGGCATCCTAGTTCACCTTCAAAGTAGTATCCCTTCAGGGGATCATTAATAAAGAGCAACAGCCTTTTTCATACTTAAAACGTTTTCCTTCTCTGACTCCTTTGTGCCTATTGGAAATGGGAATTGCCTAAACTCTCTAGAAGGAACTGCCTTTAACATCTAGTTGATTGAGATTTGAGATACATGGAGGTTTGTGTAACTTTTTTGGTGGTGGAGGTTGGGGGTGGTTTGTGGAAGGCCTTAGCAGGGTTACCTGCCAACCCTACCACCAGTCTCCCTCAGAGTTCCTAGTCAGGACAGAGTAGGCTGAGTCTGAAATAAGATATTTTTTGAAGACAAGATAAACAGACCTGAGGGATAATGTTAATAAGAACAAGGCTGTAAAGATCTGAGTTGGAATCAGATTGTAGAGGACTTTATTTTATAAACACCAAGGGATCTTAAATTGTTTACTTCTAGGGGAAAGGTAGGATCTAGAGAAGTTAATGATTTACTGAACAGCAAAGTGTAGTAGAATTGACAGGAGGTAAGCTATCCCTTTAGACACTTTTGCTTTTTTGTTGTTTTCTGCTGTTATCTAAAAAGGTTAACTTAGGTCAGTTTTACCTTTCTGTTTCTTCATTTTTAAAATAAATCTGTCATTTGTGCTAATTCTCACAGGGTGATTATCTTAGGCAAGAAAAACTATTTGATATAAAGTGATATAATTGTACAGTGGTTCTCAAAGGGTGGTTTTTGGTATATTACATTGTTAATTTTTAAAAATTGTAGTAAAAAATATATAACATAAAATTTGCTATTTTAACCACTTTTTTTTTTTTTTTAAAGAGATGGGGTCTCACGAAGTTGCCAGGGCTGGAGTACAGTGGCTATTCACAGGCACACTACAGCCTCAAACTCCTGGGCTCAAGCAATCCTCCTGCCTCAGCCTCCTGAGCAGCTGGGACTACAGGCACACACTGTCATGCCCAGCTCCCATTTTAAACACTTTTTAAAGTGTACCATTCACAGTGTTGTGCAACCATCACCACTATGTATTTGCAAAACTTTTCATTACCTAAATAAAAACTATAACCATAAAGCAGTAACTCCCTATTCCTCCTCCTCCCGGCACCTGGTAATATTTATTCTACTTTCTGTCTCTCTGAATCTGCCTATTCTAGGTATCTCATACAAGTGAAATCATACAATATTTGTCCTTTTGTGTCTGGCTTATTTCATTTAGCATAATAGCTACATGGTTCATCCATGTTGTGCCATGTGTCAGAACTTCATTTCTTTTTCATGCTGAATAATTCCATTGTATGTATATACTGCATTTGTTAATCCATTCGTCTGTTAATAGACATTTTGGTTGTTTCTGCTTTTGGGTTATTGTGAATGATGCAATTAAGATTATTGGTGGAAAGTTATGTGTTTTAGAACCTGCTTTCAATTCTTTTGGGTATATACCTGGAAATGGAATTGCTGAATCATCATATGGTAATTCTATGTTTAAGTTTTTGAGGAACCACCATGCTGGTTTCTATATAGGCTGCACCGAGGGTTCCAGTTTCTTCCCTTCCTTGCCTAATGCTCATTATTTTTGATAATAGCCATTTTCTTTTCTTTTTTTTTTTTAACAGCCATTTTCTTAATGGATGTGAAGTCATATCTCATTGTGGTTTTGATTTCCCTAATGATTAGTGATATTGAGTATCCTTTCATGTGCTTATTGGCCATTTGTATATCTTTTTTGGAGAAATGTCTATTCACCTTCTTTGCCCAGTTTTGAATTGGGTTGTTTGTTTTGTTGAGTTGTAACAGTTCTTTATATAATCTGGATATTAATCCTTATCACATATAAAATTTACAAATATTTCCTCCCAATCTGTAGGTTGGCTTTTCATTCTCTTGGTTAGGGTCCTTTGCACAAAAATTTTTAATTTTGAGGAAGTACAGTTTATCTGGGTTTTTCTTTTGTTGCCTGTGCTTTTGGTGTCGTGTTTAATAAATCTTCACCAATGTTATGAAGATTTTCCCTGTTTTCTTCTAAGAAACAGTTTAGCTCTTATGTTTTATTGTTTTGGCTCTTATGTCTTTGATCCATTTGATTTTTTTTTTTTTTTTTAGTAATATATGGTATAAGTTAAGGATTTAACTTCATTGTTTTGCATGTGGTTATCTAGTTTTTCCAGCATCTTTTGTTAAAATGTGAATTACTTCAATAGATAGAGTGGGAATTATCTTAACTAATAAACTGCTTTTGCATTCCTGGCACATCATACTAGTAAATTAAATATTAATATCTGCCTTTTTTTTTTTTTTTACATCACTTGCCCATATTCCCTTTCACGTCAACTAAAATGGCTATGGAAATTTCTTGAAAAAGATTATGCTTTCTCAAAACATATTCTTAAAGCATGTTCCTGGCTGGGCACAGTGGCTCATACCTGTAATCCTAGTACTCTGGGAGGCTGAGACATTTTATTGAGACAGAATCTATGTGTTGTATAATTTACCCTTTTAAAGTGTAATAATTCAGTGGTTTTCAGTATATTCATAAAGTTGTGCAAACATAAGTCACCACTATCTAATTCCAGAACACTTCATTACCCTCAAAGAAACCCAGTACAGTTATGACCCATCTCCCTCCCAGCGCCTGGCAACCACTAATCTACTTTCTGTCTCTACGGATTTACTTATTCTGGACATTTCATATAAATGGAATCATATATGTGGTCTTTTGTAACTGGCTTTTTTCACTTAACATCATGTTTTCAGTTGTAGCATTTATCAGCAATTAATTCTCTTTTATTGCTAAACGATATTATATGGATAGACTATATTTTATCCATTCATCAGATGGATCTTTGGGTGTTTTTTACCTTTTGGCTATTATGAATAATTTTGCTATGAATATTTCTGTACAGGGTTTTGTATGGGTGTATGTTTTCATTCTCTTGGGGAGATACTTAGGAATGGAATTACTGGGTCGTATGGCAACTTAATGTTTAGCCATTTGAAAAACTGCCAGACTCTTTTTCAGAGGAGCTGCTGTGCTGTTTTACATTCTCACCAGCAGTGTATGAAGAATTCCACTTTCTCCACATTCTCACCAGCATTTATTATCTGACTAGTAGGTATGAAGTGATAGCTCATTGCGTTGTGTTTTTGTTTGTTTGTTTGTTTGTTGTTACCCTTTCAGCCATTTATTTATTTTTACCTACAGTTTGTGTTCAGTGCAAATCAATTCCATAACATGAGAAGTTACTATGAATCAAAGCATAAATACACAAACACAATATACAATCCAAAATAGATGTATGGCATTCAGGTATGAAGCAAAAGGGAGTGTTCATTCACACACACAGTAGCTTCAGATCTGTCTGGTTGTTCCCATATAGGTTTTTAAAGATGGGAAAAAAAATGATTTTGGTCAGCAAGACTACTGTGGCCACATCAGATACTGGAACATCTAACCATTAATGTGTGACCATGTGAATTAAAGAATTCATGGAGTGTCTATTTCTAAAAAGGTTTCTGTGTGTTGAGGCAGTGGCAAAAGATTTACTGCAGAATCAAGCCCACTTTTAGGCTTAGGGGACCAGGTTCTAACTATCTAAAAATACTGACTGATAACAAAAAATGTTCCCAATGTGGTTATTCTGACTCATAGTTGTGGTTGATTTTTTTCTAAAGTATTTACAGAAAGAGTATAAAAGTTTTTGTGAATTTAATAAAAAGTTAGCTTCCAGTCTTCACTTCCCAAATACTTGATTTACAGTTTTGACTCTTTTGCATTTTCACCTTTTTAATTAATTACAAGATTTGTGATTTTGCCTTCAAAACAGATCATTTCAGCTGGGCGCGGTGGCTCATGCCTGTAATCCTAGCACTCTGGGAGGCTAAGGCGGGAGGATCGCTCAAGGTCAGGAGTTCAAGACCAGCCTTAGCAAGAGTGAGACCCTGTCTCTACTAAAAATAGAAAGAAATTATCTGGACAACTAAAAATATATAGAAAAAATTAGCTGGGCATGGTGTCACGTGCCTGTAGTCCAGCTACTCGAGAGGCTGAGGCAGAAGGATTGCTTGAGCCCAGGAGTTTGAGGTTGCTGTGAGGTAGGCTGATGCCACGGCACTCTAGCCCGGGCAACAGAGCGAGACTCTGTCTAAAAAAAAAAAATTCATAAATTGTAAAAAGTATTCAACATATGCAGAAATAAAAAGCACTTTGAAATTAGTCAAAGTCAGTGCAATTCTATTTACTCTTTGGAATCAGTTTAGCTAAATGAATCTGGGGCTCTTGTGGAATGGAAATAGGATCTAGGAAATGCCTACCACTTGGCTCTATAAGTATGTGCAAGAGTTGCTCATGATGCTTGGATTTGGGGGATATTCTGATCCTTTATTGTCCTGGCACATGTCAATTGCTAAATAAAAGGTCAAATGCAAAGCCTCAGAGGAAAAAGAGTTCGGTTTCCAAGAGAACAGTGATAGCTTAACAATGTAGAACTTCATCTAGAGTGCATCCGCATTAAATTAGTACTACTGAAACAATACATTGAGGATTTACAGTAACAGCTGGAAGTTCCTTCTAATGTATACATAAATAGAATCATGGAAGCTTTTGATAGTACCTGTTTTTATGGCCTTATAGAACTAATGAACCAAATGAAAACTGAATCTCCATTCCATATCATATCTTTTATTTCAAGACAAGATAGAATCTATTATTATTTTCAAGGTGGTTTTTAAGTGTCCATATTTCTTAAGCCACATTCAAGGAAATCATGTCTTGACTAATTTTGGATGTTGCCTCTCTTTTTCTTATACATGAAACTCCAGCAAACTTAAAACTGGCATCCATCATCTAGTCAAACCCTTCACATGTTCTTTAAACCAGTCAATTTGGGATTCTCAACATTTTCTGTGTTAATAAAAAGAGATATGGAATTAGTAGATTCAATGAAGACCTATTTTTTCCTTGCAACATTGGAATTCTAGATGCCATTTGGGGAAGTATGGCTATTTCTTGGCCTGAGTCTCTTAACAGTGGAGATGTAGAAGAGAGAACAAGACCTTGAGGAGACTGGCTGTTGACTGTAGGGCACTGCCAACTGCCTTGGTGATGGCAGTAACTGGGTTTGGGGCAGCGTAGGTACTCTGGGAGGAGTTACTTGAAAGTGTTGCAACAGTTGTTTGATTTGAATAAATCTTCATGGGTAGGAACAGTGCCAGAAGCAGCAGCTCCAGCCCAAGCCTGGCCACTATCACTCTGCCCATGTCATGTCCCTTCTGTGGGTGCACACAGTGTGTCTCCTATGTCTCATGGGATGCTGACTGTGCGGAGGACTGCTGGCTCCTCAGCAGGCGCAGGCAAGGTTCATTGTGGTTGTTTTTTTTTTTTTTTCTTTTTTTTGAGGCAGAGTCTCACTTTGTTGCCCAGGCTAGAATGTTGTGCAGCTTAGCTCACAGCAACCTCAAACTCCTGGACTTAAGCAATCCTACTGCCTCAGCCTCCCTAGTAGCTGGGACTACAGGCACGCGCCACCATGCCCGGCTAATTTTTTCTATATATATATTTTTAGTTGGCCAGTTAATTTCTTTCTATTTTTAGTAGAGACGGGGTCTCACTCTTGCTGAGGCTGGTTTTGAACACCTGACCTCGAGCTATCCGTCCGCCTCAGCCTCCCAGAGTGCTAGGATTATAGGCGTGAGCCACCTCGCCCAGCCTTATTGTGGTTTTGATTTGCATTTCATTAATAACTAATGATACTGAGCTAATGAATAATGTTTTGTGTACTTACCGGCCAGTTGTATATCTTTGAGAAATAGCTATTCAAATCCTTTGCCCATTTTTTCTCCTTTTCTTACCTTCATTGTGTAGTATGCCTATTTTTAAATTGTTTTTTCTTTTGTCTTTTTTATTATTGAGTTTTAAGAGTTCTTTAAATATTCTAGATACTAGATGCTTATTAGATACATTATTTGCAAATTGGAGAAAATCATATTCTGTAGGTTATCTTTTCACTTTCTTAATAGTGTTTTTTTTTTTTTTTTTTTGAGGCAGAGTCTCACTCTGTTGCCCGGGCTAGAGTGCTGTGGCATCAGCCTAGCTCACAGCAACCTCCAACTCTGGGCCTCAAGTGATCCTCCTGCCTCAGCCTCCCGAGTAGCTGGGACTACAGGCATGAGCCACCATGCCCAGCTAATTTTTTCTATATATTTTTAGTTGTCCAATTAATTTCTTTCTATTTTTAGTAGAGACGGGGTCTCGCTCTTGCTTAGGCTGGTTTCGAACTTCTGTCCTTGAGTGATCCTCCTGCCTCGGCCTCCCAGAGAGCTAGGATTACAGGCATGAACCACAACGCCCAGCCAATAGTGCTTTTTGAAGCACAAGAGATTTTAATTTTGAGGAAGTCCTGGGTCAATCTATTATGTTGTTATTACTTGTTCTCTTGGTGTCCTATCTAAGAAATCATTGCCTAATCCGAAGTCATGAATATTTACAGTGTGTTTCTTCTTAGAATTTTATAGTTGTAGATCCTACATGTAAACCTTTGAGCCATTTTAATTTTTTTCTGTTTTTTCTTCTTCTTTTTCTTTTTTCTTTTATTTCTTTTTGTGTGTGTGTATGTGTGTGTATCCTCATTCTCAAACAATAACATTTTACTTTTTTTGGTATGTGGTGTGAGGTAGAGGTCATTCTTTTGGGTGTTGATATCCTGTTGTTCTTGTATCATTTCTTGAAAAGACTTTTCCCACTGAATTGTCTTGGCATGCTTGTTGACCATAAACGTAAGGGTTTATTTCTGGAATCTCAATTCTGTTCCATTGATCTATATGTCTGTCCTTATGCTAGTACCACACAGTCTTGATTACTGTAGCTTTTATAGTAAGTTTTCAAATCAGGAATTGTGAGTTCAACTTTTTTGTTATTTTTAAAGATTGTTTTGGCTACTCTGGTTCTCATATTTCCATATGAATTTTAGGATCATCTTACTAATTTCTGCCAAGAAAGAAAGAAAGCAAGAAAGCTAGCTAGCTAGCTAGCTAGCTATGCATTTAATAGAGATTGCATTGAATTTGTAGATCACTTTAGGGGATTATTGCCATTTTAATAATATTGTCTTTCAGTTCATGAATGTGGTATGTCCTTCCATTTAATTTCTTTCAACAACGTTTTATAGTTTTCCAGTGTACAAGTTCTGTACTTCTTTTGTTAAGTTTATTCCTTAGTACTTTATTCTTTTTGATGCTATTGTAAATGAAATTGTTTTTCTTGATTTCATTTTTGTATTTTTCATTGTTGGTGCATAGGAATACAACTGTGTTAGCTCTGACAGTTTGTGTGTGGGGATGGAGAGGGGAAATCCCTTACAATTTTCTTTGTATAAGATCTTGTGATTTTTGAGTAGAGGTAGTTTTATTTCTTTCTTTCTAAACTTTTATTTCTTTTTCTTACCTATTTGCCCTAGCTAGAGATGTCAGTACAGTGTTGAATAGAAGCCGGGAATACAGACATCTTTGTCTTGGTCCTGATCTTAGGGGGAGAATTTCAGCCAATCTCTCACCATTAAGTATGATGTTAGCTGTGGGTTTTGGATAGATGTCCTTTATCAGCTGGAAGAAGTTCCTTTCTGTTTCTAATTTGTTGAGTATCTTTAACCGTGAAAGGGTGCCGAATTTTGTTAAGTGCATTTTCTGCATTTGTTGAGTTGATCATTTGGTTTTATTTCTTCATTATATTATGTTTATAATAAAAATTCTAAAGAGTTAGGAATTGAAGGAAAGATTGTGCATGGAAATGTGAAATCCCTCTATCTAACACTAAAAGTTAACAATTGTAGTCTGTTGTCTTCCAGTGTTTCTTTTCAATGCATTCTTTTTAAAAACAATGTTGTGATATTATAGATATAATGTCATATACTGGTTTCTAAACTTATATTTCATAAGTACTTCTCAGTGTTACTTGGTTGTAATAAGTATGCTAATGGTCACATTATAGTCACTGGAGCCATTTTCCTATAGGACAAGTCTGGTTTTAGAAACCTAAAAATGGTTTTCTTTCAGCTTGTTCCATTCTCCCAAATATCTAAGAAAGGCAGATGGTTGTTGACATCAGTGAATATTTCCTGCTCAAAAGTCCTAATTTCCTGACTCTCATCTGCACTTTTACTTTTTAGATGCATTACATAAAGACATTTTGAGAAAATACCCTTCATCCATTGTGTTTTACCACAGCTTTAGAAAAGAGAATATCAGAAATTTCTTTGGAATGATTAATATTTGTTTGCATCTAGTGTTGCTCCATCATCTTTTGTTCTTCTAACCATATAAGAGAATGATATAACTAATATCCCTTCGTTGTACCCATCAGTACTTAAATTACTCTTACGTTTTTCATTTATATAGCCATTCTAACCATTTAATATAGTTAATTACCACTTAACTGGGGGTGGTGAATTTTTTTAAGGCAGTTTCAAAATTCTTTTTATTTGGATTCTGAAAAACATGAGTTTGCTATTAATGTATAATTTGGTAATCTATATGGAATAAAGTGATTGCTTATTGGTTATTCAGGAATAAAATTTGCTGTTAAATGCAAATTGCTTTTGAGAGAAAATATGGTTGAAATAGATTTTAGTGTTCAGTTTGTGGCTGCTTCTTACTGAGACACTGGGTCCAGTGAGGCCTGGTGTCTACAAGAGGCCAGTAACTTCCTTTAGGCTGCCTAAAATCACCTGTATGAAAAGCACTTTTATTCTAATAAAAGCAGTAATACACTAGTAAACCAGTTTGAATTGTTTGGTAATGTTGGAGATTGGTGGCTGATTTTGTTAGTATCGAAGTGTCCTTGCCTTTTGGGTTTCACCTGTAGCAGAGAGTGTATTATTGCCTACTGATATCCAGGGTTATCATGAGGATTGAATATGTTTTTAAAGTGCTTTCGAGATATGTTATATAGAAGTTTACTTTGACTAGATGTTTACATTAAGATGGGGGCTAGAAGAAAAAAACATCCTTGGCAGTGGTAAAACTGACACAAGTAATTTTCACATTAATGCCCACTTCCCAGTTGCAATAATCAAAAAGGGATCAAGAATTCAAATTCAGTTTTCTGTTATTTGTAAGAAATGGGAATAGTTTGGAGGCAGGAGCCTTCTCAATATCCTTACACTCTCCATATTGAAAATGCAAGTGGAGGGAAGGATTGTTCTTAAATTTAGGGAGAAGGAAAGCATTCAAAAAGACAAGATGCCAGTCAGGGGAACTTCTAACTTTTTGTTCTTTCTTGTTCTTTCTAACTTCTTGTTAAAATCAGTAATGGTAGACCTAGGTTGAGGTTTGAAAACATGAGGGATTTTTAAAAAACAAGCATATTAGAACTTAAAGTGCAAATGAGTGCTTTCTAAAAGTGATTACTTTAGGAAACTACACTCATTCTAGTAGTATTGCCCTTGTTCAGTGACGTACTTAGAACTTGTCTTTTGGAGTTCTTCAGAGACACATGTATAAAATAAGGTAAGAGAGAGAATTGTATGATACCTTTAAAAAACAAAAACAAAACTCGTGTAAGAAATTGTGTAAGAAGTAACACCCTCCCTAAAGATACCTAAAAACATATTTTGAACGATGATGGCATTACTGTAGTAATGAAAGCACACCAAATTTGAGTCTTATGTTGGCCTTTGAACTGTGATTTATGGCAGCCAAGGTACTAGGTAAGAGAGTATAGTAAGGCTTTTTACCAAATATGGAGAAGATACCAGATATCTTATCAGTTTCTGCCTAAAACTGCTAAGTTGAATCTTGCTCTCCTCTAGTGTATAACAGTGAAATTTATTTCCTTTAATTTTTATATTTTATTTTTTTTGGAGACAGCGTCTCCGTGTCCCATCTCCCCCCCCCCCCCCCCCCCCCCCCGCTAGAGTGCAGTGTTGTAATCATAGCTCGCTGCAACTTCCAACTCCTGGGCTCAGGTGATCCTTCTGCCTCAACCTCCTGAGTAGCTGGGACTACAGAGGCATGCCACCATGCCTGGCTAATTTTTAAATTTTTTTATAGAGATGGAGTCTTGCTGTATTGCTCATGTTAGTCTCGAACTCCCGGCCTCAATTAATCCTCCAACCTTGGCCTTCCAAAGTGCCAGGATTACAGACGTGAGCCACCATGCCCGGCCTAATTTTTATTTTTTATGACTTATTTCTGTCTTTTCACAGACCCCTACTCTCTGAGAACTTTCTCCAATGTTTCATTTTCTTATGTATTTATGTAAACTTAGGTGATATGTAATCAATTCTGGATCATCAGTACCTAGCTTTAAATTCCAGGTTTGGTTGTTCTTAGCATATATAAGTTTAGGGCTACTTTATCCTTGCCTCTACCACTACCATACCCAGTTGTCCTTTGGGGGTATGTATTTAAGAAATTCCAACAATTTCTAACGCTGGCTAAAGTAAAATACAATTATGCAACGCTTAACAGTGGGGGTATGTTCTAAGAAGTGCATTGTTTAGGCAATTTCATCATTGTGTGAATTTCATAGAGTGTACTTCTACAAACCTGGATGATATGTAGCCTACTACATACCTAGGCTATATGGTATTGCCTATTGCTCTTACCCTACAAATCTGTACGGCATGTTATTGCACTGAATACTGTTGGCAGCTGTAGCACAGTGGTAAGTATTTGTATATCTAAACATATCATAACATAGAAAAGGCACAGTGAAAGTACCAAATAAAAGATAAAAAATGATGTACCTTTATAGAGCACTTACCATGAACAGAGCTTGCAGGACTGGAAGTTGCTCTGGGTGAGTCATTGAGTGAATGGTGAGCAAATGTGAAGGTCAAGGACATTACTGTACACATCTATAGATTTTATAAACACTTAGACTCTACTAAATTTATAAAAAAAGTTTTCTTCAATAATAAATTAACCTTAGCTTTACTGTAATTTTTTTTACTTTATATGCAATAATACTTAGTTTAAAACACAAATACAAAAAAATTTTCTTTCTTTATATCCTTATTTTATAAACTTTTTTTTTCTTTACTTTTTAAACATTTTTTTGTTAAAAATTAATACACAAGGGCAGGGTGTGGTAGCTCATGCCTATAACCCTCGCACTTTGGGAGGCTATGGAGGGAGGATCGCTTGAGGCCAGAAGTTCAGAACCAGCCTGGGCAATAGTGAGAACTCATTTCTATAAAAAAATTAGCTGGGCGTGTTGACATTTGCCTGTAGTCCCAGCTGCTGGGGAGACTGAGCCAGGAGGATCACTTGAGCCCAGGCGTTGAAGGCTGCAGTGAGCTATGAGGACGCCACTGCATTCCAGCTTGGGCAACAGAGCGAGACTTTGTCTCAAACAAAACAAAACAAAAAACTAAGACACAAACACACATATTAGCCTAGGACTGCATAAAGTCAGGATTTTCAATATCACTGCCTTCCACCTCAACATCTTGTCCCACTGTAAGGTCTTCAGGGGCAATAACACTTAATGGAGCTATCATCTCCTGTGATACACTACCTTCTGGAATATTTCCTGAGAGACCTGATTGAGGTTGTTTCACAGTTTAACCCTTTTTGTTTTTGTTTTTTAAATAAGTAGAGGGAATACACTCTAAAATAATGACAGGCAGCCAGGGTGGCACATGCCTGTAGTCCCAGCTCCTTGGAAGGATGAAGTGGGAACGTTTGTTGTTTAAGTGCTTGAAACCAGGTGTTGTTTTTTGGAGACAGGGTCTCTCTCACTCTGTTGCCCAGACTAGATTACAGTGCTGTCTTCATAGCCCACTGCAGCCTTGAACTGCTGGGCTCATGCAGTCCTCTTCCCTCAGCCTCCCAAGTAGCTGGAACTTCAGGCACGTGCCACTAAGCCTGGCTAATTTAAAAAAAAAAAAAATTTTTTTTTTTATCTTTCTTTTAGAGATAGTCTTGCTTTATTGCTCAGGCTGGTCTCAAACTCCTGGCCTCAAGCAGTCCTCCCGAAGTCCTTGGCCTCCCAAAGTGTTTTACAGGTATGAGCAGCCAAGACCAGGAGTTTGAATCAAGCCTAGGCAACATATCAAGACCCTGTCTCTTAAAAAACAAGTATAGTATAATAAACATGTAAACCAGTAACATAGTCATTTATTATCACTATCAGGTATTATATGCTATATGACTGGCAGTATGGTAGGTTTACACCAGTGCTACCACAAACCCATGAGTACAGTTAGTCCCCGGATTATAGACGACCCAACTTAGGCATCCTGTACTTATGAGCAGGCTCCCAAGACTCCCCATACAGATGATTTATAATTAAATAATTGAATTAATAATTTAGGAACTAGTTTCTTTTGCACATGTAAACAAACCCACATGGAGTAGGCCTGCAGTCCCTAACCCCTGGGCCATGACTAGTACTGGTCTGTGGCTTGTTAGGACCTGGGCGGCACAGCAGGAGGTGAGTGGCAGGTGAGCCAGTGAAGCTTCATCTGTATTTACAGCCACCCTCCATTGCTCACATCACCACATAAGCTCCGCCTCCTGTCAGATCAATGATGGCATTAGACTCTCATAGGAGCCCAAACCCTACTGTAAACTGCACATGCGAGGGATCTAGGTTGTGTGCCTCTTATGAGGATCTAATGCCTGATGATCTGAGGTAGAGGCTAAGGTAGTGATGCCAGTGCAGAGGAGCAGCTGCAAATACAGATTATCATTTACTGCACAATAAATGTAATGTGCTTGAATCCATCCCCCACGCCCCAGTCTGTGGAAAAATTGTCGTCCATGAAACTGGTCCCTGGTGCCAGAAAGGTTGGGGACCGCTGGCATAGGTGATTCATTGGCATAGCATCTTTACTGTAGCAGCTAGTCTCATTGTTTATATGGTCACTTATGCACAGGATCACTTTCGTCTTAACTTTTTTGTTTGATTTTGTGAGTCTGTGTTTACCCCCGTGACCCTGCCTCCAAAGGAAAAAGTCCACTGCTGGTCTAGGTGAGTCTGTGGCGAAGAGAAAGGTGATAACAATGGAAATGAAAGTAGAAATAATTAAGCATTCAGAGAAAGGCCAGACGCCATCATTCATTGGTAAAGCATTAGGCTTCAGTCGCTGGACTATCGGAACAATTATAAAAGATAAAGTGAGAATAATGGAACATGTGAAAGGCTGTGCTCCAATGAAAGCATCAATTATTACTAAGCAGTAGCATAATACAGTTATTGAAATGGAAAGTTTAATGTTGATTTGGTTAGAAGATCAGAATAACTGAAACATTCCTGTTAGGCTAGCATTGATGCAACATTAGGTGTTAACCTTTAATATTCTTTGAAATTTCTCCTATCCCCTATCTAAACTTTGTATAAGTTTGTTTTATGTTCTGTTTGTCTGAATTAAAAGAAACAATCACAATAGTTTCTACAAGTTATTACTACAGTATATGGGTATTATTATTACAGTATTACACTGTATTGTTATTACCACATATGAACCATTATAGTATTGTTTTTATTATTATTATCAATATGCGCTGTTCATCAGGGATCTGAGTTACATAAAAATCCAATGTAAAGACGTTCTCAGGAATGTATCTCAGCTGTAACACAAGGACCGCCTGTAATGTGTTGCATTATGATGTTTGGATGGGCTATGGTGTCTCACTAGGTGACAGGAATTTTTAGTTCCATTATAATCTCATGAGAACACCATTGCATTTACAGTTCATCATTGATTGAAATGTCATTATGCAGTACATGATTATGTATTAAAAGGTAAATTTGAAGCATAAGCAACATTTTTAAGTTAACAGTTTATGAGATAGAATTTGCATACCATGCCATTCACTCGTTTAAAGTATACAAGTCAGTGGTTTTTAGTATATTCACAGAGTTGTACAAATACCACCACTATCTAATTCCAGAACATTTTCATTGCTCCTGGAAGAGACCTATACCATTAGCAGTTACTTCCCCTTCTTCCCTTTTCCTAGCTCCTGGCAGCTGCTACTCTACTTTCTGTTTCTAAAGATTTGCCTTTTCCTGGGAGGCTGAGGTGGGCGGATCGCTCAAGGTCAGGAGTTCGAAACCAGAGCAAGACCCCATCTCTACTAAAAATAGAAAGAAATTAATCAGCCAACTAAAAATATATAGGAAAAATTAACCAGGCATGGTGGCGCATGCCTGTAGTCCCAGCTACTCGGGAGGCTGAGGCAGAAGGATCACTCGAGCCCAGGAGTTTGAGGTTGCTGTGAGCTAGGCTGATGCCACAGCACTCTAGCCCAGGGAACAGAGTGAGACTCTGTCTCAAAAAAAAAAAAAAAAAAAAAATTGCCTATTCCAAACATTTCATATAAATGAAATCATACAATATATGGCTTTTTTTTTTACTTGGCATAATGTTTTCAGGGTTTATCCACATTGTAGCTCACATCATTCATTCCTTTTGTGGCCAGATATTCCACTATGTAGGTATACCATACTTTGTTAATCCATTTGTCAATTTATTGACATGTGGGTTATTTCTACTCTTTGATTATTGTAAATAATGCTGGTATGAACATCTGTGTACAAGTTTTTGTTTTGAAAACAAGATCATATGTTTTCATTCTTTTGGATATATACCTGAGGAGAATTGCTGGATTATATGATAAATGTGTTTGACTTTTTGAGGAACTTTCAAACTGTTTGCCAAAGTGGCTGTACCATTTTACGTTCCCACCAGCAATGTATGAGGTTTCCAATTTCTCCACATTCACACCATCACTCGTTATTGTTCATCTTTCTGATGATAGCCATCCTTGTGGATGTGAAGTGCTATCTCATTGTGGTTTTGATTTGTGTTTCCCTAACAACTAATGATATTAAGTGTCTTTTAATTTGCTTATTGGTATATCTTCTTTGGAGAGATGTACTATCTTTAAAGCTAAATATTGATGATACACTGTTTGAAATGCTATTGTTTAGCTTTCTTCCTTCATCTGAGATAAAAGAGTTTTTGATGCATTAATTCAAATGTTTTTATCTAGAGATTTTACAGCACTATTTTTTTTTTTTTTTTAATAGCGATGGGATCTCACTCTGTTGCCCAGGCTGGAATGCAGTGGTGTAATCATAGCTCACCTCAGCCTCGAACTCTTGGGCTCAGACGATCCTCCTGCTTCAGCCTCCCAGTAGCTGGGACTACAGGCATGCACCACCACACCTGGCTAAAAAACTAATCTTAAGTGTAGCTATCTCCTATGAAAAAATTATATTTTGTATCCTGGTTTGAAATGTCTATAAAGATAGTTTGTCCCCACTATGATAAATAATGATGGACAAATAAAATATTTAGTAGACCCTATTTAAAAGTCATGTTTTTATTGTGGTTTATTTCTCTAGGCTCAAAGAACTAGCAAAGGAAAAATTTCACAGGTAGAGAACCCAGTGACTCATTAAAACTTTTTTATAATCTTTTTTTTTTTTTTTTTTTTTTTTT
>VBSM01000988.1:1774527-1792655 GCA_008086735.1 Cheirogaleus medius | reverse complement strand
CCACGGTACTCTAGCCCAGGCAACAGAGTGAGACTCTGTCTCAAAAAAAAAAGACAACCAAAGAGACCTTCTAGCATCATGAAAGTGCCCGGAGAGAGTTTCCTTATGTTTATCAGGGATTGCTGGAAAATATGGCTGCCATCACTGGCCAAAATACAGTGGGAAAGGCCAGAGCATGAAGAATGAGTGGCCAGAGGGATGGCCGCATAGGCTGACAGTGTTTGAATTCTCCCTCTTGGAGACTTGTCCACATCTTCTTATTTACCTAAAACCATAGTCAAAATGCAGCCAGCATCAGAAGGCAACAGATTTAGCTCCCAGCTCTGCAGGTAGTTTCACTGAAGAGCAAATTAGATTAATTATTCCTATATTTGACCAGTTATATTTAATCCACCATTCAGATATAATGAGCTTAGAGCTTGAATACCTGGAGAATCTGAGCATCACTCAAAAGAAAAAAGCATTAGATTGGGTAGATGCTGAATCACTGCATAGCTAAGGGCTCTGCAGTGCTAGAGAACTTGGTGCTTATAGCACTGATGGCTACACTGCAGTAGGGGACAAAGCACAAAAAGTTTACCCTTCCTGCAGAGAGAAGAGTTGTTTCCTATTGTAATCTATCTGGATCTCAGACATAACTTGTAGAAGACATGAGAAGAAAAGTGAGATGAGATATTCATAATTACATATTCCCTGGGGGAAAAGCTTATTTATAGTACAGTGTTAAAAGGGTTTTGAAGATCTAAAGGGTTAAGTTCTACAATGTTGAAGAAAGAATCATAAATATAGAGTTGGAAGGGGATTAAATGAAAAATGAGACATTAAAAAGTGTTAACTTATTGGTAAAGTTAATCAGTGTGTATAAAGCTCTGTTTGGGAAGGGTATAGGTAACCTTGACTCCTGAGAATGTACTATAGAATGGGGTTTGCTCCTGCTGTGAAATATTCTCACATTTCTCAAATTGAAAAGTATCCTTGATATATATTGAATAAAAAGGCAAGACACGGAGCAGAATGTGTAGTACAATCCCATTAATGTTAGAAGAAAGTCTGTGTGTGTTTGTGCATTGCAGGGTGCCTGGAAAGGGGTACCCCAAGATGCTGATGGTAGGGCACAGCAGGGTAATGGAATGCAGCTGGAAGAATTTGAATTTTTAACCAGACTCCATTGTTTTATTTGTGTTTATTGTGGTGATAAAGGAATTCTTAACATATATTATATGTAAACTTTTAATATAGCAATGTATCTGGCTGCCCAGCTCACTTAATGAAACAAATTCAGTGTTGTTGAATATTTTTCTACTTTCGTATTTTCTCTGAAACATTTTGATAAGCCTACCAATCATACTCTGTGACTTTTGGGCAAGTTACTAAATTTATGAAAGCCTGTTTTCTCCTGTATAAAATATTTCTGTGATTTGAGAATGATAGTGAAAGGTGAAAAAAAAGGAAAAAATAAATAAGAAAGAATGATTTTTTTTCTATAATTTAAAAAAATATATCTCCATGGGATTGTAAAAATTAATACTAGTAAAATACTTAATAACCAAGAAAAAACTTAGACATTACAAATCCATGAAATTCCTTTATTCCACTGCTATGAATAATGCCTGCCTACTCTGCCAAGCACCAGACGGTGCTGAGAAAACCATGCGGACATGCTATGATCATGGCCCTCAGGACCTTATATTCCAGGGCTGGAGCAGACATCTAAGTAGGCTAAGAAATAAGTGCAGTCAAGGTTTACAGGTGCCCGTCATGACACAGGGCACAGAACAAACACTGAAGGAGGGTGGCAGCGTCTGTCCTGAGGGAGGGGGGTACCAGTCTTCTTAATTTATCAGCTAATAAACTTTCTTGCTATATGATACAAATGTATTAGTACAACATTAAAAGCTTTCAGTTTATAAATTGGAAAATTGTTCTTTGTGGTACAATAGGCTACTGCTACTCTTATCTAAGATTTTAGCATTTTATTTTGTAACCGTGATTTAAAAATTCACATTAGGCTCCATCCCAGGGGTATGATGGGACTGAAGCAGAAAGAGTTACAAGTAACTCCAGAAATACTAATCAGGGATTTTCTTTTTTTTTTTTTTATTTTTTTTTGAGACAGAGTCTCACTCTGTTGCCTGGGCTAGAGTGCCGTGGCGTCAGCCTAGCTCACAGCAACCTCAAACTCCTGGGCTCAGGCGATCCTCCTGCCTCAGCCTCCCAAGTAGCTGGGACTACAGGCATGCGCCACCATGCCCGGCTAATTTTTTTTTTTTCTATATTTTAGTTGGCCAATTAATTTCTTTCTATTTTTTAGTAGAGATGGGGTCTCGCTCTTGCTCAGGCTGGTTTCGAACTCCTGAGCTCAAACGATCCGCCCGCCTCGGCCTCCCAGAGTGCTAGGATTACAGGCGTGAGCCACCGCGCCCGGCCAGGGATTTTCTTCATCTGACATTTTGGGGGTGATTCTGACACCAAGAGAATTGGTAGAAGACCTAGTAATAATTACCTCTTATTCCATTAAACCAGTTTTTTTTTTAAAGCAACCTATACAAATAAAACTTCATTTACAAGTTTTACTAACAAGATATTTGTAATAATTCATACATTCGTAATGAATAAAAAACTTTAAATCTAATTCAGTTATGAGGAATATAAGGTTAAGTTAAATATATATAATTCTTTAAAATATTTTCATTATTTTCCTGTATTGTGTAATATCATGGTCTTATTAATTCTTAACTTTGTTGCCTGTATTCTTTTATTCTGCATCAGTGGAGTGGGGTGGGGGATTAGGGCTTGTTTAATTTGTTATTTGGAAACTTACTAGGAGTGATTTTCTTAGTGCCCTATCTGGCTTTTGTCCTTTCCTGGTGGCCTCTAGATTTGTATTCTCTACAACTTGAACTTGTATTTGTTTTGGAGTAACATGTTTCTCTTAAGTGTTTGTTCTTTATTATCCTTCTAGGTTAGCTAGCACTGAAGACAAAAATAAGCATTTTCCAAAGAAGACCTCTCATTAGCTAGATCACTGTTAAGGAAAGCTTTTCAAACAAAATAAGCTGATTGCAGTGGATCTTTGAGTCTCAATGTGCAAGGGAGAGGTTTAGGGTTAGGATAAACATCTAAGCATTTCCAGGAAGAGCTCAACCAAGAGCAGTGAAGTCCCTCCTTCCCTTGGTCAACTACTGTAAAAATTAACATATGCAGCACTTGGCAATAAAGTCCCAGACCCCAGAAAGCTTGTTAGGCCACAAATCTGTATGAGAAACTCACTGAAACAACTATCCTGGAAATAAGTAAGAATGCATCCAGTGGTAAGAGCTAGATGTTTATGTCAAAGCAGCATCTGCAGAAAGACAAGATATATTTGTGAGGATCTAAAAATTACATAAATTCAGACACAAACTGCTGATTAGGCTTCTGTTCCTACCGAGCTTCTCCCATGCTGACATTTGGTACCCTGTAGTTTGGTACACTGTAGATCACTAGAAGCCCGGCCAGTACTGTACCTTCCCTTTCTCCTGTAGCCTGAAGAGAATGTGTGTTCAGTCAGAGCTTTACCCTGGCTAGGATTGGTGCGTGGAGGTGTGAGCAACATGTGTCAGTCGAGTGGCTGTAAAAAAGTGGCAGTGAAGTGTCTGACAGGATGCAGAACTGGCTGCTCCATCTAGGGAATGTCAAGAATGAGGCAGGCAAAACAGACTTGAGTGGAAATGGAAATCTGGGAGTACTGGTACCCTGAGGGTGGTGTCATCTGAAGGCCCTGGTTTCCTGCACCTTGTTGAGAGGCAGGAGGGTAAAGTGTGTGGACCTGAGGTTGGACCTCTGCTGTTTGAGTTGGTCAAGCTCGAACTGCTCAGGGATTGCTGCATAGACATTTCTAGTGTTGTACTGTGGTAGAGGTCCTTATTGGAACCGGAGGCAGGCAACTGTTTTAGACGTAGCTAATATGAGATGGCCATATTTTATTGACTATCTCAGTATTGGCCGAAATTTGCCATTTCTGAAGGTTTTTCTGGAACACTTAGGCTGGTTCTGGATGGTGGGCTAGGAGCATCAATGAGGGAGGTGAAGCAGGCAGTGTGCTGGGCAAGAAATGGTACCTCAGGAGGAGCTCAGCTCCGGTGCCTGCTTCAGCCAAAAAGGCTGGACACTGGGCGATGCCCTGTGTTTGCCAAGAGGAGAGCAAGAAATTTGTGTGTGCAGTCAGTGAGAGAGCTCTGGCTGTAACAATAAGAGGTGACCCTGAGGGGAAGGGTGTGGACTGAGACAAGGACAAATGTGGGCCAAGGTGCCTAAGTGTAGTCTGCTGAATGAGTTAAAGCCTTCCCTTTCGCTGGCGCCTTCAGAAGTCTGCCACCGGAGCCCTCTGGGGGCTGGCCCTGGCTTCTCCTATTGCAGTGGTGGTGGGAGGGAGACGGGGCGGGGGCTGTGGCTGAGCTCCCCTCCCTGGCAGGGCCTCTTCCAATGGCGAAGAAGAGAGCAGTTGCCGAACACACCCCCTCCCGGCTCTGCAGCAGAACGGCTGGGCCGTCTGCCTGGCTGGCTCACTCGAGCTCTGCTCCCCCTCCTGCCATCTTCCGTTGCAAAGCATTTCTGGGAGCTGCATGTGGGTGACGCAGCAGCATTGTTCGCAGGCACAGGAAGCCGCGGCTGAGCTGAAGGGCTTGAGAAGGAGCCTAGAGCGCTGCACGCTGCTCCCTCTGGAAAGCCTGAAGGGTTAGAGCTGGACTGTCCTGCCTTATGTGCTCTGGGAGATTTCAGAATTTTCAAGTAAATCAGGATTTTCTTAGAGGCAGAAAACCTAACTCCTTCAGGACAACTTCCAATACAGAAAACAAAACAAAGACGCTGGGGAAACTTCACCCAAGAGCCTCCGCAGCTCCAGAGCGACGAAAAACGAAAGGTCAGGCCGTCGGCTGGCAAACCCTTTCTGGTTTGGGGTGTGTGTAACTGTAGGTACTTTTGTCTCAGCAAAGAGGCAGAAGAACTGCCTGCCGGGTGAGTCCAGGACAATGCTTACGTTACTTCTTGTTGCTTGAGCCGTCATTGCACTTGTTCTCTCACCTGGTGGGATGTGCTTTTGAATTGGGTTGCTTGGCTTTTCAGAATCCTTTCGCCCTCTCTGCCCAGGCGCCCTCTGTTTTTTTCCCTTCCTGTGATCTGTAGGGTGTGGGCCTGTGTTTGAATGTTCTCCCGAATGCCTGGAGCCTAGATAGGCGTCAGCCTTTCCCACACTCCACCCCCGCTCCCCCATCCCAAACCCCCTCTGGTGAAGGGTGGTGGCTTCTTTATATGGTTTCTTGTAGGGCCTCAGCTGGAGTCTGCCTTTTTTGATAAAAGCAAAGCGCACTTGGTTGAATGGCCCCAGCGAAATAAGGCTTGGAAGGAAATCTGCATTTCCCTCCACACCCACACATACCCCAGTAACTGAGTCGTGTTATGTGTGAACAGCTGCCCCCACACACGCGCCCCCACACAGTTTTTCTGCCTACCGTTCCCTGTCCCCCCCCCCACAAAAAATCTTGCAGGTAGAATTAGACGGCTTTTGGTGAACAGTTAAGTTCCATTTCTACTCTTAAACAATCACAGGTCTTACTGTGCAGTCTGTTTTGCTGAAAGTGGAAAGTCCCTGTTTGTGGACAGCTCAGTTCTCTTCGGCAGAGGAAATGGGCAGAGTCCTAGTCCTCGGCAGTGCGAAGTGGGGGAGGGGAGCCGTGCACTCCCTAGCACACATTTTGAATGGACTTGAATTTTTCACCCCAGGGAAATTAGGAGCCCATACCAGAGCTTTGTCCCACGTGGCACCACACCCCGCCTCTTCACCCCCACGCAGTATGGTGCTAACAGGAGGCTCCAGAAAAGGATGCCATAGCAACTTGAAGTAAATAAAACGTCTGCAAATGAAATCAGTTTGGGGGACGGTGAAAGGCATCTGGAGACTTGGCAAGAAGGGATCTCCATAGAGGAGCTTCTTGGGTATGAGTTAAAGGGTCCTTCCAAGTCCCAACTCTGGGATTTGGAGCATGAAAATACTTACAAATCCTGGTCTGCAGGCACAGAGCACACAGGATTATGAGAATGGTCACTAAAGGTGGCCCAGACTTGCTAACCTTTTCAGAATCAAAGTTTAGTTTTTGTGAAAAAGTTACTATCCTGTACATACCTAAGGCAACCCGAAAGGGAATGGTGTAATTTGGCTCCCAGGTTTGAGTTCTTTTGCTGTTGATATTGCTTTTGGGTTCGTGAGGTCAGAAGAAGAGGGATTTCATTATGCTAGAAAGTTTGGGCTTCAGAAATTTCTGTCTAAAACATAAAAGGTTTGTTTCAGAGTAACAGCCAGTGTGATTCACTTAAGTGGCAGTTTCTTACTGTAGCATTGTTCCTAAGTCATTCAGACTTGATTGGTTAAAGCCATGAGAACTGCTCCCAAGATTGTTTCTGCCCCATTTATAGGAATAAAGGCAAACAGAGGACTGTACGTGCATGTGTGTATGTGACAGAGTGAGAGAAACAGAGATTTGAGATCGAGGTTTCTGTAATCAGCCTTAGAAGAACAGAGTCCTGGGTTGAATCAGGAGATTAAGGCTTTGCTGTTGATCTCATTAATTCCATATTAGCCAGTCATTTTTATGCCATCTTGCTCACATCTGCAAAATAAAGGCAATATTTAACTACCTGATAATATTCACTAACTGGTGGAGAAAAGTGAAGGGGCGATGTAAAGTCTTACTGTCATATAGAGGACTGTATAAGTAACACTTGTCACCCCAATAGCTAATTGCTTCCATGTGTTAGTACAATGAGTATACAAGTAAGGGGTTGGGAGCAAAGGTAAGTTTGAAGTCTTGATAGTACTGCAGCAGTTTAAGTTTGAGTTTTCTCTTTCATCTTTGATTTGCTTGTTTTGCAGTTAGTCTCTATGAAGGGAAAATACAGATAGTTGCCAGCCTGCTTCCCTTGGTGCTTCAGGGAACTGAAGCTGAGTCTGGATGCTGTTGAGAGTAGTTGGTTCTTTGTTCACTGTGCCCTGCTTTTTCCTTCTCTCCTCTTCTACCTGCAGATTTTGCTGGAGGAGCTTGCCAACAGTGATCCCAAGTTAGCCCTCACTGGAGTCCCCATAGTACAGTGGCCAAAAAGGGATAAGGTAAGAAACTATTCTGCTTGATCTTCAGGCTGCTCAAGCTTTTTGCTAGTTGGTCATTACTATTCCGGGAAGAAAAAGAACTCAAGGCAGATGGCTTTTGGTGCATTAATACAGACTGACAGAAAATCATTACTTAGTTCTGTTTTGACTCTTAGGTCAGGGTAATTAGCTATCTTTGGAGGTGACTCTCTTAACAGAACTATCAAACTGGGAGTCCTCCCTCCAGAATCAGATGCCAGGTTGCCCATTTCTTCACCAAAATGGATCAGCTCCTATCCATCTGACCCAGTGACTCAGTTATCTTCACAGATATGATTTAAAACTAGTTAAAATAAGTACAGAGTTTTTCTTTATCATGGTGAAATCATATTCTGAAGATTCCTCTTCATTTGGACTTTTCAGTTTGGAATTAGAAAGAGAAGAAAGGAATTACCATCAACTAATAAATTGTCAGTTATGAATTTCTATTTCATTTCTCATTTAGGTCCTATATAATTATTTTCCATACTGTCCTCTGTCAAGGTTACGTATTAAATAAATGATAGCATTCTGATCCTGGCCATGAGTTTGGCAAATAAATTAGGCCCCTCTTTGTTCTGAAGCTGAAACTTGCAAAGCCATCACATTCTTGGGGTGTTTAGGCAGAAGATAAAGGTATGGAGTTAAATGATATCTTTAAAGAACCACCTTTGCCTTCCTAGGGGGAGGAGTCTCATTTGGCCTCTGCTTGGCCACAGGGGACAGCCTCAAAACAATTCAGTCATTTCTGGCTATTGAGTATTTTATGTCAGAAAAGTGTTTAAGACATGGTGGGAAATTGAAGTAGAAGACATGATCCTTGTCCTTGAAAATATCACCAGCAGGGTGCATACCAATGCTAAAATGACAAACATAACTGAGAGATTTATTCCACACTTAAATATTGGAGTGTCTGCTGTGTACTAGGTCGTATGCTTGGATTTGGCATACTAAAGAAATGAACAGAACCAGTTTCACCCTCTAGTAGTTGACTGTCCTGTTTAGAGTATATTCTGAGTAGTCAGGGTAAGGAAATATTGGAGGGCCCCTGGGGTGATGTCAGCACATTGCACTTACACAGAAAGCTTCAGGGAGGGGTGAATATGACAGCTCTGCAAAATAAAAGGGATGTGGCTGAAGTAGTAGGCCAAAGGTCTAGGACGGGGACTGGCAAGTTTTTCTGTAAAGGTCAAGATAGTAAATATGTTAGGTTTTGTACACCATACAGTCATAGCTTCTCAATTCTACCGTTGTAGCATGAAAGCAGCCATAGACAATACATAAACAAATAAGTTTATACCAATAAAATTTATTTATAAAAACAAGCAATGGGTAGATTTGCCCACAGGCCATAGTTTGCTGTGCCTTGGGCTAGGTACTCTACCATGTAATCTTCTACCCTCTTCAGTCGTAAAATAACCTGATATGTTTGACCTCACTGCTTTCTCTTTCCAGCTTAAATTCCCCACCCGGCCAAAGGTGCGGGTTCCTACCATCCCCATCACAAAGCCTCACACTATGAAACCAGCTCCACGGTTAACACCTGTGAGGCCAGCTGCTGCCTCCCCCATTGTGTCAGGAGCCAGGCGGAGACGAGTGCGATGTCGAAAATGCAAAGCCTGTGTGCAAGGAGAGTGTGGCGTTTGCCACTACTGCAGGGACATGAAGAAGTTTGGGGGGCCTGGACGCATGAAGCAGTCCTGTGTCCTCCGACAGTGCTTGGCAGTGAGTGATCTGCTTGGGTAAAGAATTTGGGGGAGGACTTCTGGTGTCAAAGGGACTGAAATATGCATAGCATAGAGTTAAAGAGAGTTCAGAGTTGGAAATAAAATATTGTGCCCTCTTTTTAGGTTTCTTCATTTTGTCCCTTTTCTCCCTGGGTAAAGAAGAAAGGTGTCTAGTACTAAAAATGGTCTAATTTGGTTTTTTGGCCTTACTTGCCTAATTTTCAAACAGTAGAGCAGCATTTGAAGGGCAAATCACTACCCTCTTTCCCCTCTTTAAGTAGATTAGAAAGGACCTGTGAGGCCAAGGACAGGCCAACTGAATAACTGGTCTCTGTTGGTCTCTAGTGCTGAGGTAGTTGAGTCATCAGTCTTCTACCAAAACCCTCTCTCCTTTCCACCCTGCCTTGATGGTTCCCTAAATGTTTACTAGAGAACTACAGGAACCAAAACTCCCATCTTCAGTTTAAGGGATGTTGAAACGATAAGGATCTAAGTCTACCGTCTTGGTTTTTCTATCTTTGTCCTCTTGTAGCCCAGACTGCCTCACTCAGTCACATGTTCCCTCTGTGGAGAGGTGGATCAGAATGAGGAGACACAGGACTTTGAGAAGAAACTCATGGAATGCTGTATCTGCAATGAGATTGTTCATCCTGGCTGCCTCCAGGTGAGGAAAGGCCTAAGAGTTCCCTGAAGTTTCAGCTGATAGTATCTAAAGATACTGAGTGGAGCAACAGGAGAGTGGGACACCTGTCACAGGAGGCTGCCAGCATCCCTACTGTGGGCCATTAGCTCTGTGGTCATGTAGTAGAATGGTCTAACATCAGCCCTTGATTCAAATATCTACAATGTGTCAGGCACTGTGCTAGACTGAAGATAGAACAATACACAAAATAGACCTGGTTCCTGCCCTCATGGAGCTTACAGTCTGACCTCTGGACAGTGTGTCTAGAGTCCCCAGGCCATCATGGAACTGTATGGTGTGTTTTTGGGTGCCTGAAGCCTTTAGGCATCTCTGCTACATACTTCAGTGTATCTCTGGATATTGGTTCTGAGGGATGGTGAGGGTAATATCAGCTACCATTTATTGCGTTCTCATCTGTTTCAGGCTCAGTGCAGAGCCCAGGAACTCAAAAACAGTAATAAGGAAGTTCAGACCTCAGTCTCAGAGATTGAGTTAACTGGCCCAGTATGAGCCCTGTGTTCCCAAAGTTCCCCAGGGGATCCTATTGTGCAGCCCAGTGGAGAACTGTTATACATGCATTATCTGTTTACATTTTAAATAGAGAAGCCTATGAAGTTGGATCTTCCATATTTCTTCATATTTCTTTAAAGTGCATGGGTGCTGGTACTTTCTTGGCCTTTCCAGAAAGTCTCAACTCTATTATGACTGTCACCTGGCTGACAGTGATTATATAACACTGTCAATTATGAGAAGTAGCCCAATTTCAGAAAGATTAAAATGTGAAAAGTAGGCATCTTAGAATTGATAAAATATGGTATTAACTCCATGGTGACAATGGTTAATACAAAGCATTTACTGTATACCAGACACTTTTCTAAATACTTCACATACTACCTAATTCATTTAATCCTCACCACAACCCTATAAGGTGGATATTGTTGTATCCCTGACAATTGTATCGTATATATCCCCACTTGAAAGTTGAGAACACTGAACCACAGAGACTAGAGCAGGCGTCCCGCTGGCCACATGCGGCCTGCCCAGGACATTTATCCGGCCCGCCGGGTGTTTTTGCCGCTGCTGCCTGTCCTGCTTAGCAGCCGACTCGTCCCGGGCCCACAGTGTGCACTCTCCCCAACGGTCTGAGGGACAGTGAACTGGCCCCCTGTTTAAAAAGTTTGAGGACCCCTGGACTAGAGCATTAGTCTCTAAACTCAAGCTCTCAGAACTATAGCCCACCTTGCATGAGACTACCAGGAGAGTATGTGTCAGGAAAAGAGACCACAAATTGACCCTGACTCTTGGAAGTCTCCTCATGGAGCCTAATGCAAGTAACCGAGAGTGAGGGTGGCCAGTTTCCCAGTGGCTGGGAGTGGGTATTAGTGCCATTTAGAGTGAATAAGTCTTTCTCCCCTAAGGACCAATGTGTTTAGAAATGGGTAACTCTTCCCAGCTCTGTTATAGGAGGCTTAAGAGACAGACTGTTTTTTCCCAACATCTCTATCTGCCTATAGATGGATGGAGAGGGGTTGCTTAACGAGGAATTGCCAAATTGCTGGGAATGTCCAAAGTGCTACCAAGAAGACAGCTCGGAGAAAGCCCAGGTAAAGGAACCTTATCCAGACTTGCACTGTGACAAGAAAGGAACGATCAAGTTTGGGAGATTGCTATACATTCACATGGTTTCTCTGACCTGGGAGGTTATTTTTGTTTTGTTTGTTCAGTATCTTTTTTCCTTTGGTAAATGATTAGTATTTTCTTTGTTAGAGTTTTTAGTGTGTTTTTTTGTTTGTTTGTATTACTAAATATTGTTCCACTTGGCATCTGCAAACTCCTGAGGTCCTTTTATATTCTGGGGCCCTAGAAAGAGGAACCACAGCTGGGCTGTTTGAGGAGGGAAATCAGGTGAGCGGGGTTTCTCCTGAGGAATGTACCTAGAGGGAGGCAGTGGCCTGGGGCAGACAGTAAGTACAGTGGTGTGCTGGAGTTTCCAGTCAAACAGGTTCACATGTTTGTCATGTTCACCTTGAAGAAAGCCCTGCCCTGCCCACCTCATGTGCCCAAATGTGTCATACAGAGGCAGCCCTTCCCCTAGAGGGGACCAGTGCCATGACCTTGGCCCAGAGGAGCTGAGGTTCCTGGTCCATTGGTCACTAGTAATGTCAAAGGTCCAGGAGGACTCTGGTTACTCAGCCTGGCCAGGCAAGACCTGCTGAGGGCACATACAGGAGGAGGTGGCTGGCCTAGTGTTGGTCCTCCAGGGCAGCAGCACAGAAGTGGGGAAGGGGGCAGAAGGGAATTTTCTTATCTTCTTTTTATTTCCTCCCACTTAGACACAGAGGTGGTTGAATTTTTCGATCTATCTTTGAGGGCAAGGATCTCTGGAGCTGACTAGTGCCAAGGTTCTCCCAAGTTCTTCACGTTCTTGCACTAGTACCTTTTACATTTGTGGGTTTTATTTATTTATTTATTTTTGAGACAGTCTTGCTCTGTCACCCTGGATAGAGTGCAGTGGTGTCATCATAGCTCACTGCAGCCTCCAACTCCTGGGCTCAAGTGATCCTCTTGCCTTAGCTTCCTGAATAGCTGGGTGGGACTATGGGCATGCACCATAATACCATGCTAATTTTTCTATTTTTGGTAGAGACAGGGTTTCGCTCTTGCTCAGGCTGATCTCGAACTCCTGAGCTCAAGCAATGCTCCCACCTCAGTCTCCCAGAGTGCCAGGATTATAGGCATGAGCCACCACACCTGGCCTACATTTGTCTTCACTAGTGGTGTTGAGTGTTTGTATCTCTGTTGTAGCAGGTGGGTTGGCAGATGCTGTGCTTTAATATTACCTTCTAATACATTGTAAAAACAAGCACCTAAAAGATGGTCATTCTCTTCCAACCATAGTTTTCAAAGAATGTAAGTTGAAAAAGCAGAGACCAGGATTGTTGCTTAGGAACATAAATTATCTCCTTAAGAAAAACCCTGAATTACTGATACGGTTCCTAGTGTAACATACTGACTGGGCTTTGTCACAGGATAGCCAAGGTAGGCTCCAGGTAAGGACAAGTGTCTGGAAAAAGCACAAATGCCACAGGATGAGATTGTGAGCTCTTGTGGAATTTCTCACCATAATCCTGAGCAGATCCTTTTGTAGCAGCCCATTGTCTCATGGAGGTTCTGGTTCTCTGCGTCATCACTCACTGGGGGCATGGAGTGGAAGAAGCAGCTTGCTAGAGCCAAGCTTAGACCACTAGTAGAACTGGAAGTCAGTGGTGCTTACTGCTGTCAAACTAGTCATCCTAGTTCAATGGTATATATGGGCTTTTTCTTCCACCTACCCCTAAAATGAGACACATTTCTTGGGTAAAAATGGGAAATTAGAAATAGGATTAAAAGTTGTCAGATTACATAGGGGTAGATTTGTTTGTGGCCTCTGTGAAGAATATTTTTACCCAGGGAATTATAATCCGAAAATAGGGACGAGATGAATAAGGTGGGATATGGATGCAGGCAGCCCAAATCTGGATCTCACTCCTCTGTACTTGAACACAAACCTTTTTGTCACAGGTAGATTTCCCAAGGGACCCATTTTTGTTCTGTAATCCATGTTCTGTGGCACAGGCATGAGCTCGGTTGCTGATCTTTGCAGTCTGGATTGCAGACTCTGATGGGATGACCCCCTCTAGAAGCAGTGACCTGTCTTCTCTCTGGTCCCCTGAGTGCAACAGTGAGCTCACCCTGTCAGTTTAGAGGGTTTTGGAAGAAAGGAAGCACTGATGTTGCTTTTTTGGGCCTGCTTTGCAGAAGCGGAAAATGGAAGAGAGCGACGAAGAAGCTGTGCAAGCCAAAGTCCTGCGGCCCCTGCGGAGCTGCGACGAGCCCATCACGCCCCCGCCTCACTCACCCACTTCCATGCTGCAGCTCATCCACGACCCGGTTTCCCCCCGGGGTATGGTGACTCGGTCATCCCCTGGGGCTGGCCCCAGCGACCACCACAGTGCCAGCCGCGATGAGCGCTTCAAACGGCGGCAGTTGCTGCGGCTGCAGGCCACAGAGCGCACCATGGTACGGGAAAAGGAGAACAATCCCAGCGGCAAAAAGGAGCTGTCTGAAGTTGAGAAAGCCAAGATCCGGGGATCGTACCTCACTGTCACGCTACAGAGGCCCACCAAAGAGCTCCACGGGACATCCATTGTGCCCAAGCTGCAGGCCATCACGGCCTCCTCTGCCAACCTTCGCCATTCCCCCCGTGTGCTAGTGCAGCACTGCCCAGCCCGAACCCCCCAGCGTGGGGATGAGGAGGGACTGGGGGGAGAGGAGGAGGAAGAGGAGGAGGAGGAGGAGGAAGATGACAGTGCAGAGGAGGGGGGTGCAGCCAGGCTGAATGGCCGGGGCAGTTGGGCTCAGGATGGAGACGAAAGCTGGATGCAGCGGGAGGTCTGGATGTCTGTCTTCCGCTACCTCAGCCGCAGAGAACTTTGTGAATGTATGCGAGTGTGCAAGACGTGGTATAAATGGTGAGCAGGGATACAGGGGTCAGGAGCCAGGGGCATGGGAGCAGGTGGCAGGTTTTCAAAACGAGAACAGCATGCACCTTACCGTCTGAAGGCTTGCGGGGTCCTATGAGGAGTGAATTGACCCAGTCTGTTTCTCAGGACTGGCTCATGTTTAAAGATGTGGCCAGTTGTGCCTGCAGATGTCATTATGGAAATTTGGCTTTTTGTCTCCTCTCCCTGCTCTGTACGTTCCCGTCTCTCTTTGCTGGGGGGAGGGAAACTGATTTTGGGGGTGTATTTTTACAGTTTGTACTAAAACTTAAGAGTCTTAAGGGCTGAAAATTTCCCCCCAAGTCAGCTGAGCTCTTCACCTGTTGGTTGAGAGCCTTTAATGTTCCACTCATTCTTCTGATGCTAATGACACAGATAACTACACCTAAGCTCCTGCTTCAGTTACCTCTCCATTCAGTGAGAGAAGCGGGCATGCTTTGCAAAATGAATCTGATGGTGCTTACCTTTCTCTGCAGTTTTCTCATCCCCCAAACCTGGATCAGACTTCTGTTCTCCAGCAAGCAGGGTCCAGTTTTGAAGCTTACTTAACGCGACCTAGCATTTCTTCTCAAGTTGAACTTAGGAAAAAAATTCCCTAGTGATGGTGAAGAAAGAGCTTCCCAGCTAGCATTATTGGCTTTTCCTTAAACTCTAGAATATATACCCTAGGATATATCCTTTATATCTGGGTCACACCCTATCACAGTAGTTCTCAAAGTAGGGTGTCCTGACCAGTGGCACCCCCTGGGAACTAGTTAAAAATGCAGATTCTCGGCCAGGCATGAGACGCCTGTAATCCTAGCACTCTGGGAGGCCAAGGCCGGAGGATGGCTCGAGGTCAAGAGTTGGAGACCAGCCTGAGCAAGAGCTAGACTCCACCTCTACTAAAAATAGAAAGAAATTAGCTGGCCAACTAAAAATATATAGAAAAAATCAGCCGGGCATGGTGACACATGCCTGTAGTCCTAGCTACTCAGGAGGCTGAAGGCAGGAGGATCGCTTGAGCCCAGTTTGAGGTTGCTGTGAGCTAGGCTGACGCCACGGCACTCCAGCCCGGGCAACAGAGTGAGACTCTGTATCAAAAAAAAAAAAAAAATGCAGATTGTCTTATTATGGCACCAATTCTTGGGGAAAGAAAATGAAAAGCATATTCTCAGGGTCTATCCCAGGACTCCTGAATCAGAACCTCATGGATTGGTGCAGTAGTCTGCTTTAACAATCTCTCCCCCAGGGGGTTCTGATGCGTCTTCTATCGTCAGCAGCTTGCTTCTGCCATTTATGTTTTCAGTCTTTAAATAAAGGCTCTATTGCTTGCAAACATGAGTTTATTTCCCAAATCTGAATTCATGTGTGATTGGCTCAAATTTAATATTTCTCTTTTTAGGGCTAGTGGGCCTGCCTGGCCCTACCCTTAGGTTTCTAGGCCAAGGTACGTCAGACTTCCATTATGTGCTGTTTCCCCTTCCCCTGCCAGCCAGACTCTGAGCCTGGCTAGGGGGCAGAGGTTGTAAAATATTAATCAGAAACCTGCATAGTACAGTGCTGTTTGTGGCCTGTGGATTTATAGACTGCAGTGGAAAATCAGGTCTCTCCCTTTCAGTTCTGGTCTGGACTAGCTAGAAAATGTCAAGATAGTACAGAGGCAGAAACTTGAGGGTGGGAGAGGACTCTCCAAGCCTGATAAAGAGCCTCTTTCAGCCTGATACAGTAATGGCCTTAAGACAAGTTGAATTGTGGGTGTGCTCAGTAGCACCCTGCATCTCAGGCAGCTGTAAGTGACTCAAGGGAAAGAATGGAGCAAGCCTGGTAGTTTCAAGCATTAAGAAATCGAGAAATTTTAAAATGCTCCCTTATATATACTTCTGCAGGAGCCATGCCATTTTAATGCAAATGAAGGGGTTATAGTATATTGTTTGCTTTGTGTCCCTAACAACTAACTGTATTGTATTCTCAAATGCTCCAGAGTAAATCAGGATGAACTGGTCAAGTTATACACTACTTGGCAAAGTATCTAGTTGCTGTAGAGATCAAGGCAATTTTTTGCCTATTCTCTGAGGCAAAAAATGATAGGGTGTGATCCTTGTACACTTGTAGAAGAATCTATGTAGGTGCTGTGCTTTTTCCAGAAGCCTCCAGCAGCCTGTGATAGGAGCTCCACTGACAGGGTATTAAGGTAATGACAGCTACTTCTTTTCTCTTCTGTCACAGGTGCTGCGACAAGAGACTTTGGACAAAAATTGACTTGAGTAGGTGTAAGGCCATTGTACCCCAAGCTCTCAGTGGCATCATCAAGAGGCAACCAGTTAGCCTCGACCTCAGCTGGACCAACATCTCCAAAAAGCAACTGACATGGCTCGTTAATAGGCTGCCAGGTAGGTGAGCAGCCTTGCTGCTGTCCTTCCAGGGGCCTAGAAGGAGCAGGCAAAGCAAGCTGCATTGTTGGCAGTGCTTTTTAGAATCACTTTAGGGCAGCAGTCCCATGCCATTGTCGCCTTCTGCTTAGCAAGAGATGTACCCAGGGCCACCTTAACTGCCAGTCTCCAAGGTGTCACTCTGGACTGGTAGGCCAAACACTGTGCTGGACAACAAAGAGAATGAGATCAGGTGTTGCTGCCAGCCCTGCTCCTCAGCATAGCTACTGAAGAGGAAACTTGAGTCAGATATTTCCTTAGCCCCTTGTAAGCCCTTGTTCCCTGGAGCATTTTGAGTTCTTGGAAAGACAGCAAGCCACTCACTCTTGTATTGCCCTGGTAGGAACTAAGCAATCAATTTAACACCAAAGCCAGAAGATGTGGCATAGGATATTATGGAAATCTTTGAGCTGGATTACTGGATTAGGACATAGTCCTTCCCTCCCATTAGACTGGATGTCCATTTACCTCACAGCCAGTAGTTGTGGTTCTGAATGTGCTGGTAAACAGTATGTTAGTGCCTGTCTCGTTCCATCTATTGCAGGACTGAAAGACCTCCTCCTAGCGGGCTGTTCCTGGTCTGCAGTCTCTGCCCTCAGCACCTCCAGCTGCCCCCTTCTCAGGACCCTTGATCTTCGGTGGGCAGTAGGAATCAAGGACCCTCAAATTCGAGACTTGCTGACTCCACCAGCTGATAAACCGGGTATGCTCTAGGCCTGACTTCTCTGTGCTCGTCTTGGGGTAGCTTTGTCTTCGACAGACCTTGTCCTTGGAAGCTAAGGTAGTCTTAGAAATGATGCTGTAGAAGAACAGAAGAGTACAAAATGAGAACAGAATGATGGACTGTGTCCAGTTACAGGTTAACTATTTACACTTAGATAACTCCCTACAAACAAAGGAGTTAAGTCCATTTTGTTGGGTCAGTGGAGTTCGGGGCCCAGAGAGTATAAGCCTAAGGAAGGCTGGGATGGCTTCGTGGTTGAGGTGGAACATCAAAAGCTGATTGCATGATGGCCTAGAAGAGTGTGAGGGTGCGGGAAGGGGAGGAGTGTTTTGCACATAGCCTTTTGCTGTGTATGTGAGGCATAATCTGGCGCTTGGGAAGAAAGAAAACTTGTCTGGTTTCCTAGAAACTGCCCCCACGCACACTGCTCACTCCCTGAAGGCAGGGCTGGGTGTGGGCAGCTCTGTTTAACCCCTTCAAGGAGGCCTGGCCAGCAAGTAGCTGATTCTGCCTGGAGCTTTGGAGCTGGATTAGAGAATTAGAGTTTCAATCTAGGCTCTTTTCTTGCCTGTGCAGGTCAGGACAATCGCAGCAAGCTCCGGAACATGACTGACTTCCGGCTGGCAGGCCTTGACATCACGGACGCCACACTTCGCCTCATCATTCGCCACATGCCCCTTCTGTCTCGACTCGACCTCAGTCACTGCAGCCACCTTACAGATCAGTCCTCCAACCTACTCACCGCTGTCGGGTCTTCCACACGTTACTCCCTCACAGAGCTTAACATGGCAGGTATGCTGTGCTGTCTTCCGTGATAAACAGGGTCCTACCATGGCCGGGCGCGGTGGCTCACGCCTGTAATCCTAGCACTCTGGGAGGCC
>VBSM01000988.1:1762010-1774427 GCA_008086735.1 Cheirogaleus medius | reverse complement strand
GGCCAATTAATTTCTTTCTATTTATAGTAGAGATGGGGTCTCACTCTTGCTCAGCTTGGTCTTGAACTCCTGACCTTGAGCGATCCTCCTGCCTCAGCCTCCCAGAGTGCTAGGATTACAGGCATGAGCCACTATGCCCGGCCTCTGATTTTTTAGATTTTTTGTGGAGACGGTCTTGTTATTGTCCAAGCTGGTCTCAAACTCCTGACCTCAAGCAATCCTCCTGCTTTGGCCTCTCAAAGTCCTGGGGTTGCAGGCTTGAGCCACTGCACACAGCCTCTGTCCCTTTTTTTAACAGATGGAGGACTGAGGCCTGCAGTGGTTAAGTCAGGTGCTTACTTGTACAGCCACCATCCAGCTGCAGTTTGATCACCTTGCAGCCCTTGTGCTTGTGTCACGTGGCAATGGAAATGAGACAGCAGGGGCCCTTTAGAGGCCACATTGCTGATGGCACTTCTGGTCTCTGAGCCAGGTAGTTATGGGACAAAGAGGGCTTTTGTTTAGCATTTTGAGGGAAAGAACGCTGGGGGAATTGAATAGCAGAGGAAGGCTTCTCTGGCTGTGGGTATGCAAGCATTGTCCTCATGGCCACTCTCCCCACAGGTTGCAATAAATTGACAGACCAGACCCTGATCTACCTACGGCGCATCGCCAACGTCACCTTGATTGACCTTCGAGGATGCAAGCAGATCACTCGAAAAGCCTGCGAGCACTTCATCTCAGACTTGTCCATCAACAGCCTCTACTGCCTGTCTGATGAGAAGCTGATACAGAAGATCAGCTAAAACACACCTAGGCCAGACTGAACAGGAAACCGATCTTCCCCTGACTCCCCACCGAGGAGAGCCTCTCTCCCCGACCCTGCACGGGCTCTGAGGCCAGCATCACACTCCCTCTCTGCCCTCCTGTCCCTTGAGCCCTTCCTCTACAGGTGGGGCAGAGAGGGCAGTGGACACCAGGCTTACCTGCCTGCTCCTGTCCCTCCTGAGAAAAAGGGAGTAGCAAATTGATTCGAGGGGAAAGCACAGGCTGTGCTGTCGAGGTGCCTGCTTGCTTGCTCACCTGTTAGGAGGCCGGGCTCTCAGTTTGGGGTGTTTGTGCAACCTTCATCTGCACCGGGCCCTGGGCCCCTCGTCCCCACCCATGGTCCCCAGTAGTGCCTGGTTCTGAGCAACTCCCAGGGAAGAAAGCAGCCCTGTATCCACGGCCAGGTTCTCCTTGTGGTGTCCAGTGCGTGTCTCTCCTCCATCACACTCTCCCGGCTTATGCAGGAGGGGCTGGCAGCCCCAGGAATTCCAGACCCGTGCAGATCACACTGGTGCTGTTGAGGTGTCCCCAGCCTCACGTCCGTGTCTGTGCTCTCCCTCCTGTCCTCTCCCCTTAGCTTGATTCTGTCCAGCGCTCATGCTCATTCACATAATGACGTTTCCTACCCCAGACTTTCCTGCTAGTCTCTTTGAGGTCCTTATTGCACTTATTGGGGTTGAAGCTCTTCAGAGGAGCTGGAACTGTCTACCCCAGGGACACACCCATTCCATTGCTACCCAGACGGATTCTGAGACAGGCACCATCTCGTTGTTTCCCCTTTCTCTTTTGCCTCCCCCTGACTGCCCTTTTCCACATGTCCTCATTCCTGCCTGAATAGGGCTTTCCCAGGATGCATGTCCTCAGAGGGAGCAGCCTGTCTCCCCCCAACTGGGGGGAGCAGAGGACTGGGCCAAGTCTCGACCTGCCTCCCGGCCAGGCTCCTACAGACCTCTGGTTTAGGGTAGCCCCCCAGAGCCCAGGCCTGTGTATAGCCCCAGCAGCTCATTGATCTGGCACCTTTTGGGGGGAGAAGGGGTCCTGCTTAGAAGCCAGTCACCTGCCCTCTGCCTGCAGCCATGGAAGGGGGTGTGCATGTGCCTCTGTGTGTGTGGCTGAGTGTGTTCCGCGTGTGTGAGGAGGGAGGTTGGGAGGGAGCGTGGTGTCTCCCACTCCACCACCCTTTGTCGAACCCCATCAGCTGCCCCCTTTTACTTTGCATTGAATGGCCTGTCCAAAGATCCTCTCTCTAGGGCAGCAGAGAGCTTTTTGCACTTTAAAAAAAAAAGGAAAGAAAGAAAGGTTGGAATTTCTTTTGGGTCAATATTTAAGTGTGTGAGGAGACGCTCGGTAGCAGCAGCCTATGGCAAGAGCTTATTCATGATAGATGCAAATTTGCACTCTGCTCCCCATCTGTAAGGATACTGATAGCACAACCTTGCCCCTGCCTTCTTGTCCTCCAACCCCATCCCTTCCTGGCCCCTTTCCTGTAGCCCAGTCTTAGGCTTTCCTCCTCCTAAAGCCCTGTGGGGCGAAGGGACAGAACCCAGGCACCAGGGGTCTGAAGTGTGAGCCACCAGAGGAGAGACGCCAACTGCACCCTTGCCACTTCCAAAGCAATAGAGGCAGAGGGGTCCCCTCTTTGTCACCTAGCCCAGCTTTGACCCTGGCATTAACTGGCCGCCTTAGAGGAAGTTGGGTCCTGGTAGCAGGTGGCATTTTGTCTGTTTCTTCCAATCTGCTGATTCTCTTGGCTGCACCTTAAAAACAGCAGTCTGCTCCCACAACCCTCTGCCCCTCCGTGGTCTACAGGCCCAGTGATGTGGGGTGAAACTTTGAGGAAGTGCCAGTGACTCATTCCAGAGTGCCTCAGTTGGGGGACTTCTCTGTAAAGAACCCTGGGTATTGAGCAAAAACCTTATTAATATTATTGTTAATGACCTATAATTGGAAGCTTCCTGCCTTTTTTTTGGTTGCTCCTGTGGAAAATACTGAAAAGATTACTTCGTTTTGTTTTGTTGTCTTTTTATAAAAGGGGAGGTGGAGAGACCCCTTCAGAGCAGGGATTGTGCCGGGAGAGTGCCTGTGACTTTGGGACATTTCATCCACAGAAATTTCCAAGCTTATGGTTTGTTTTGGGTTTTGGTTTTTATGTTTGTTTGTTTTTTGGCTTGGAAAAACAAGCATTTTTACCGTGCACGTAAATTGGTCAGCAGAAAAGGGAGCCCAGGAGTGGCAGCGGATGGACAATGCCCTTGCTGGGTCTTACTTTTCTTTGGGACTACGAGGGGGAAATGGTTTTTAGAGGTAAGGGTTGGTCCATGTGGAGGAAAGAAGTGTCTCCGTTGGGGAGCAGAGTAACCTGGGGAGTCCATCACATTTCCTACAATCTGCTCTTAGATACGGCCTTGCCAGGAGAGCCTGCCCTCAGACTGCAGGACCAGACCCCCTGCCTCCATCTTTCCAAGCACCGGGGCGAAAAACCACAAAGGAAAGGAAGAAAATTTATATATATATATAATATAAAATCACTTGGTGATTAAAAAAATAACTGCTCCATAAATAAAACTCCTAAAGTCACTATGTTTAAAGGTTTTGGTTGTGTTTTTTTGTTTTTCCGAGAAATATTGTAAATATATATTTTTTGTTGCTGATTTAGAGTCAATCTCCAATGTTGTGCTAAAAAATTTAAATTAAATGTAAGCATTAAGGGGATAAGCTATCTCAGTTGACACATTGGGGTTATTTTGGGCCAGGGAAGGAGGGAAGCTTATTGGACTTTATTTTCTAAAAGTTCTCCATTATTGGTTTTAGAAAGAGCAAGGACATCTTTCCTCTGACACGTGGGAATGGGAGATATTTGTGTAATAAAATTTTTAAAAGACAAAGTAGCCTCCGGTGGGAAATATTTTGATTTTGGTTTGAGTTTTTTTTGGGGGGGGGGAGCTTCTTTTTTTTATAAAAAGGCTTTAAACACAAAAACTAAACTTTTTGTGCCATGGGGGTGTGTGTGTGTGTGTGAGAGAGAGAGAGCAAATGAGAGGCCATGGCCAAGGCCAGGGGCTGCCTGCTTTGCCCCTCTGAGCAGAGGCTGTAGAACTGTGGGATGTCTATACTATTTGGATTTCCTTAGCTTTTTTAACATTAAAAAGCAGCACTGGCTTTTAGAAATACAACAGTTGCTTCATCAAGATGAACTTTTTAATGCACGTAAAAAATTTAAGTGTGCGATTATCTGATCTCTCCTCTCCAAAAAAAGGCAGTGCTTGTAGCAGCCCTGCAGCGGCATCCCAGTGTGCGCTTCTGAGAACAGGCCTGGGGATTTCTGATCTTCCATCCCCACTGCTGCCAAGCCATTAGCCAAGGCCAGCCTCCACCCACTAAAGCTGCAGCAAAGTTGACACGCAGGGTCTGGGCCAGACCGGCTCCAACACATTTGTCCCACCTCATCCCACTGCTTGTCATCACTTGGTATGTTGAGTATGAGCTTCCAGCCTTTAAACATGCCAGGTGCTGCCAGAGAACTGCCACATTTCAAGAGGACGGAGGTCCCGTCTGGAAGGTCCCAAACAGACTTTCCTCACTATCTTTAGAGGAACTGAGGGATCCCAGCCCATCCTGCTCCCTGAACCGATAGTTACAGACCATCTCCAGTTCTGCTGCTTGGCCTAGAAACAGGGCCTTGGGCAATGGGCTGATTTCACGTTGCTTTCCTGAGGATGGATATGGATGCAACCACGTTTGGATGTTACCAGAGAAGGAAGAGTGTCAATTTTGCCTCCTAAATATCTCAGAAACCCATCTGCCTCTTAGTAACCTCATCCCTGCCACCCTAGTGGAAGCAGAACCATTGTCTACAACCTCAACCAAAGCAACAGCCCCAAGTGGCCTCCCAGCCTCTGGTCCAACCTCCTGTCCTCCATGTTGGCAGCCAGAATGGTTCTGTTAAAAGACAGGTGTGACAACTACTCTCCCCTGCTTAAAAACCCTTCAGTGTGTTCAGCTCAGGATAAAGTCAATGTGGCCCACGAGGCTGCCAGGCCCTCAGGCTTCGTCACTCACCGTTTGCTCCCCTACTCCTCTCCACCCGTTGCCAGCTTCTCAGTTCTGCCATCTCTGGGCCTCTGCCCTCCACCTGGTGTACCTTCCTCAGTTTCCATGTTACTTCTGGGAAGCATATGCTCCCCCAGTACCTCCGATGAGGTCAGTCTCCCCACTTAGCCTGGAAACTCCACAAGAAGAGAGATCAGTCTGTTGCTCACCATGTCACCCCCAGCAGCTGGCACTGTGCTTGGGACATAATAGATACCCAGGAAATATGTTGAGTGTTCCCAGCAGCTTGGATATCCAGAGGTTCCTCCAGCCCTGATAAACAGTCAATCTTGCCACATTCTCCAAATTCACCTTTTCCACTACCTCATACATTTCCCCCTTCCTTTCTTGTGTCAATACTATAAGCCTTTTTTTTCTTTCCTTTTTTTTTTTTTTTTTTTTTTGCGCCTGTTTCCTGCATTCAGCTATGAATTAATCATCTATGACATACACAAAAATCTTCAGCAACCCTCTGAAGTCATGTCTAAACTCAGTAAACTAGAGCTGAGCACAGGGGCTCACAGCCTGTAATCCCAGCACTTTTGGGAAGCTGAGGTGGGAGGATAACTAGAACCCAGGAGTTCGAGACCAGCCTGGGCAACACAGCGAGACTCTCATCTCTACAAAAAATTGAACAAAATTAGCCAGGCGTGGTGGCATGCACCTGTAGTCTCAGCTACTCAGGAGGCTAAGACAGCAGGATCGCTTGAGCCCAGGAATTCAAGATTGCCGTGAACTATGATGATGCCACTGTACCAAAGCCTGGGCAACAGAGCAAGACCCTGTGTCTGGAATGAAACAAGTAAGCTCAGTAAACGCATACTGCTGCTGCCTTCTGTAAAAATGGTTGGCACATAGGTGCTTCTAAGGGGGCCTCGAACTGGATATCTCTGGTTCCTAGGCTTGCTGTGTTTAGGCTGTGCCATCCTCACCACAAGCGTGAAAACCTATCCTTCAAGCACCTTTTCCAGAAGCCTTTTCTGTTTGTCTTCCAATCAGGAGTTAACCTGGACATTCTGTGTGCCTTTCATAGACAGTAATAACATCGTGATCACAGCTGACATCTAATGGGCCTTACTAAGTGTTAGCCACTGTTCTAAGCCCTTTACATGTAATAACTCATGTACTCCCAACCGCTTACTATTTTCCCCACTTTAAAGCTGAGAAACTGAGTTATGCACATAGAACAATTTGCCCAAAGTGATGTGGCTAGTGAAACCCTGAGACAAGCTCCAGAGTCGGCCTGCTGGCCAGCCTGTATGCACATGAGCGCATCTCACACTCGAACCCCCACCACCGTGAGGCAGGTATCTTCATAGATGACAAAGCCAAGGCTCAAGAGAGGTGACGTGCCAGTCCTCGGCTCAGTGGCAGAGCTGGGACGCTGGAGCCTCTGCCCCAGCTCTCTCGTGCCCTGCTGAGCAGGATCCTCCCCCATGCCATTTCCAACCCTTGGAAGTTGGAGCTAGCCTTAGGTAGCTCTACCCCATCTGTCCCAGAAGTGAGGGATGAGGAAATTTGCTGACTGTAATGAATGGCTGATGTATGGGGAGTGGGGGTAAGCCCAGCTTCATAGGCAAGTGACCCATGCAGTCACACAGGAACCTGCACACTCCGAAGGGCCCCAGCTTAATTTTATGCTCTGCTGTCGCCATCCTGAGCTTTTTTTTCTGAGACAGGGTCTCACTCTGTCACCCAGGCTAGAGTGCAGTGGCGTTGCCCATAGCTCACAGCAACCTCCAACTCCAGGGCTCACGAGATCCTCCTGCCTCAGCCTCCTGAGTCGCTGGGACTACAGGTGCAGGCCACCATACCTGGCTAATTTTTCAATCTTTTGTAGAGACGGGGTCTTGTTATGTTGCCCAGGCTGGTCTTGAACTCCTGGCTTGAAGCAATCCTTTGTCCTCAGCCTCCCAAAGTGCTAGGATTACAGGCGTGAGCCACCACGCCCGGCCTGAACTTCGTAATTTTTTAAGGGGCCCTGCGTTTTTTGCACCAGGCCCTGCAAACGATGGAGCTAGCTGGTCCTGGTGGAAGGGGCAGTCCAAGCTCCCCCCAGGCCAGCTCTGCGCCAGGTATGGTTTGGGTGGCCAGCAGCAGAGCAGGCAGGCACCTGCTGGCTGGGGAGACCAGTCCTCACACCATCTTTCCAGGCCACATCTCTGAGCCTAGGGCTGGCAGGAAACCTCAGCGTTGACACCCACACGTGGGCAGGACACAGTGAGAGTAGGCACCAGAGGCCGGCGAGCACCTGGCTTTACCCTCTGCCCAATGCTGTCACCCCATCTCCCACTCCGAGGTACAGGGGACAAGGAGTTCCAGCTGCCACCTCCCCAAAATGTGCCATGAGAAAGCTAGCACAGCAGACAGAGGGATGTGGAGAGAAACACACCCTGAAAGACCCAGAAGAGGAAAGACAAAGAGGTAGAGAGGGAAGAGAAATAAGAGCAACGAGACCACGGAACACACCTAGGGCGAGACACAGCAAGGACCAAGATACTCCAGAGTGACGGCCACTCGGTAGGCCCAACACTTCACACACCTTATCTCAGTTAATCCTCAAAACAATCCAGGGAGGCCATGCTGGGGGCGTCCTTTGTACAGATGAAAAAGGCAAGGTTCAGAGAGGTTAAGTACTTTCCCTGGGGCACCCAGCCAGGTTAGTAGGAGATGGCCCTGGGATCGACCCCACACACGGCAAGTACCAGCGGCCGCAGTGTGGGCCCGGTCGGGGCTACGACACCGTGAGTCGGACACTCGCTGGCCAGTTTGGAGCGTCAAGACAAAGACGCCAGCAGGGACCACCGCCAGATCTTGGGCCAAGCTGAGCAGCGGGTGCTGGGGCGCATGCGCGCTGGGCGCAATTTGGGTGGGCGGGGACTGGGCCGGGAGAGGACCGGCAGCGGCTGGGGGCGGGGAGGAACCTGCCGGGAGGCAAAGCCTCAAAGGAGGGAGAAGAGACTGGGGCCGGTGGCCGGGCCGTTCGGGGACCATGTGACTTTCTGGAAGGTTCCAGGTAGAAGCCCTGCTCCCAGGAAGCGGGCCTGAGGAGCCAGAGGTCTTGAAACCCTGCAAGGGTTGTGGGCTGGCACCTGTGGGCTAATGGCCCACGACGGTCCTTGGTCTGTGCTGGAAGGAGCAGAGGACCCACGTCCTGGTGATATGGAAGCCCTCCTGGATAACCAGGGCCCTGTTTTCCTCAGGGCCTCTGCATTTGCTGTTCCACATACCTAGAAATCTCTTTTCCCTGCCCTTAACACAACCACTGCCCTCCCATCCTCTGGCTCTGGCAAAAACGCTCTTGCTGGGTTTTCCCTGACTTCACCTGAGGAGGCTCCTGGGATAACTTGTTACATGTTTCATAGGGATGTCCCCAACATTGAATGAGATCAGCTGGGCTCCAGGAACAGTGAGTGGCCTGCACCCGGGACCCCAGCGGATGCCAGTGGCTATTCCCGTGTATAGTCTGCCCACGAGCTCGGTCTTCCTGTGCCGGCTCCCCAGGGCCGAGCACGAGCGCCTGGTGTGTAGCAGGAGCTCAGCAAATACTGTCTAGTGAATACGTAAACGCATGAGGTGAACTCCCAGGGGCCCAGCCAGGGCCTGGCACTGTCTGGACACCTGACCTCAGGGAGGTGGCGGTCTGTGCTGGGCAGGAGTTGGGCTAGGTCAATCGGGCACACACTTGCTGAGGTCAGGGAAGACCCCAAGCTCACCCTCCCGCTCTTCAAAGCCCAGGGTAGAGGTAGAGAGGCCTCAGCAGGGGAGAACTCACACTGCTGGGCCTTGGCACGTGCCAGCCCTTACTCCCAACCTCCCTGTCACCGGTGCACACAGGCCATGTTCAAGATTTTCCCCAGCCCTTCCCGCCCATCCCCTGACCTCACCTCTCCTGAGTCCCCCGTGTTAGAACTCTTGCCAGGTTCATCGGACATAGGTGTTTAGGGGTTTTCTTCCCCACCAGATGGGCCAACACTGAGTCATGTTTCTTTTTGCCCCCCTGAATTTGTGCCAAGCATGATGTTGGGGGGTGAAGGGTGCAGCAGGGACCACGACAAACAGGGACCCCAAGGGAGAGCCCTCGAGCTGTCAGCCCATGGGGTGGCAGGATGAGCAGGAGCTTCCACTCTGGAAGGGGGAAGGGCAAGAGAACTGTAAAGTCAGGACCCCAGGGGTGGAAGTGGACTTGGCTTGTGCTAGTGGCAGAAGGAAGACCAGAGAGGCCAAGGACTCAGGAAGAGGAAGGGAGGAAGTTGTCAAGAGGTGGGCAGGGCCAGGCCCCAGGAAGAGGGTGGGTTTATCCTAAGTGCAAGGACACTCATTGGAAGGGTAAAAGCTCTGGCTGCCAGAGGGGCAGGGAGCCCTGAGAGGAGGCCGGGGCAGCCCAGGGTTTAGCGGGGCACAGCGGAAGGAGCCAGGGTATACTCAGGGGACAGACACACCAAGTTGTGCCGGATGACAGCAGGTTAAGAAGTTTGTTCACCTAACCTGCTTCGGGCAGAGGCGGTTGAGGACCTAGAGTCCCCCCCAGGTCCTTCACTCTCAGGAAGGAGGGGGCGGGGACAGGTGAGGAGAGAGAGGAGTGGAGGATGACTCCCAGGCTTCTGGAAGATGGAGGATCCACAACTGAGATGGGGGCGGGAAAGAAGCAGGTTGGACAGGCGCGGGGTGGGGGGAGCAAGAGCTCGTGTGGGACGTGCTGAGTTTGCAGCATCTCTTAGTCATCCCGTGGAGATGCCAAGCACTGGTGTGGCTGCAGGTCTGCCGGCTGGTCAGAGACGGGGCTCCACTCCTCTTTGCACTCCTAGCGTCCCGGCGACAGCCAGGAGCGGTCTGGGCACGGGACAAAGGTTTGTTGAGAGAAGCGATGGCTGAAGCTGGCCTGATGTATGACACCTGCCACCAGAGGGCAGCACCACCCCAAAAACCAACCTCCCCAGGCCAGGGACAAGCCACCTCTCCTGAACTTGGGGCTTCCTGAAGCCGCTTTCCTGGGCTCAGAAATCAATGAGGGGAGACCAGCTCCCTCCAAGGCCCCCCGCCTCAGGCCTGGCGGGGGCTGCGGATTGGGCCCTGGGTGAGAGGGCCACCTCCTGGCGCAGGATGGCTGGCATTTCAGAACCCACATACAGACTCTGGTCTGACAAGTTCATCAGGCAGAATTTGGAGGCAGTTCCAGGAGACCCAGGCCAGCATATGGCTGCCCTCCCAGTCGCAGAGTCAGGGCAGGGCAGTGGGGAGCGCAGGTTAGAGGCCTCCTGTTGTAGCATCTGGCCCTGTTCTGCCCTTACTCCATGTTCTAGTCATTCACTCATTCATTCATTCACCCAACACTGATGCCTTTCTGAGTCCCGTCTTGCGGTGGGCACTGGAGGCAAGAGATGCCACGGGCATGCCAGTCACAGTGGGAGACAGCATGTGCCTTTTTTCCGTGCATCAGCATTTCCCACATCAGGATGCATTTTCCAGTTGATGCGAACATGTAATAAAGCTTCACTCCCCACTGTCAAAGCCTGCAATGATGCATCTTGCAGTGGATGATGTGTTCAAATCAAGGAAACAAGGCCCAGTAGGTGGTAAGTGTAAAATCTGAGATGTACACAGTTGGGGCCAGGGAATCAGGGAAGGCCACCTGGAGGAGGTGAGTCTTAAAGGATAAGCAGGAGTTGGCCATGGAAAGGCACACAGAAGAGCTTCTAGGCCCAGGGAACAGCAAAGGCACAGAGGGGAGGCTGGCTGGGTGGGTTGCTAGGGGAACTCCAGGTGCAGGGGACGGTGGCAAAACAAACCGGAGAGGGGAGCAGGGCCTAGTCATCCAACAACTTGACTTGCAGGTTAAGGAGTTTGCTCACCCAATCTGCTTTGGGCAGAGGACCTGGAGCCTCCCTCTAGGTCCCTCACTCTCAGTAGCCCCAGAAGCTTCTCGGTGCTAAGCAGGCAGTAACTCCATCAGACCTAGATTTGGGAAAGGTGTCTCTGATCAGAGCCTGCATCAAGGCAGTGGCCATGGGGATCCTGAGAAGTGGGCAGATTCAAGAAGATTCTCAGGAGGCTAGACAGGAGGGTATGATGACAAATTAGATTAGGGAAGGGGCAGAAGAAGAGGCAGGAGTCAAGGAACAGAAAACTGGGGTTCTGACTTGGGTATGTGGGTGTGGGGAGTATCACCCACTGAGAAGGGGACCTCACTATCTCTGATGAGCTCTGCTACCAGGCTGACCCAAGAAGCGCACAGAGACAGGGTCCCCTGCTTTGTAAAAGGGTCCTGGTTGCTGGCCCATGAACTGTTGAGAGAATTGAACTCCACGTGCCAGGGCTGGGAGGAGGGTCCTAGAGAGGGGCATGTTGAGATAGGAACGCTGTCTTGAAACACATGGCTTACCTCTGTGGTGGGTTCTCAGCAGAGTGGCTTTCCCTTGCCAGGAAGCACCGAAAGCTCTGTGCTGGGAGGTCTGACCCCACATTGTGGAGTCATCATGAATGAGCCTCTGGGTGGCATGGGGTGCAGGGAAGGAAGCTGAGCCTAGTGTGCTGGCCAGGGACCTGGGTCTACAAGCCGGTCAGTAGGGTGGGGTTGGGCGCAGGGTCCTTGATCCTGAGGTGTGGGGACAGGATTGGGTCTGGAGCAGGAGGGGTGGGGTTTGGGGCTGGAGTAAGCCTGGAGTCTGACTGCAATTGTCATGTTCCAGGTTCTGGGTGACCTGTTAGGATCCTAGGTTCAGGTTTGGGTTCCAGGTTACCCGTCCTGGTCCTGAGACTGTTTCCAAAGTTCCAGGTGTTGGGTCTAGGATGCTGGTCTGGAATTGGTGGTTCAAGTCTAGATCTGGGCCCTAACCCCAAGTTTAGGGTTCAGGGTCATGGTAGTGATCTGGGTCTGGGGTCAGAGTCCAGGCTGGAGTTAGTAACCGAGATTGGATGGAGGTAATGGTCCAAAATCTGGGTCTGGGGTCTGGGGTCAAGATTGTAATCCAGGTCTGGGGTTTGTCACTGTCTGGGTATGGAGTTGGGGACCCAGGGCTGTGATCTGAGGTCGCAGTCGAGCTCTGAGGTAGAAGTCCCAGATGGTGTTCTGAAGTCTGAATCTGCGTCGAGGATCCTTGTGACCCACGTCTGGGGTCGGAGCCGCGGTCTGATCGCGGAGTGTGGGATCCAGGGGTGCGACCCGAGGCTGTGGCCAAGGGCTGGGCCGAGGGTCGTCTTCGGGCCCGGGTCGGGGTCCAGGATCGAAGGCGGAGGTCACGGCCAGGGGCTGAGGTCGTGGTTCCGGGTCTGGTCTGGGGTCTCGGGCCGCCCGCCCGGGGTCAGGCTCGGCCCCGGCCCGCGCGGCCTCCAGGGGGCGCCGCCGCCCGCCCGGCTCGGCCCTCGCGGGCTCGCTGGCGCTGTGCGCGGCAGGCGGGGCCGGAGGCGGCGGCGGCGGCGGCGGCTCCCGGGCGCGGGCGGCGGCGGCCCCGACTGCAGTCCCGGCGGGAGCGGAGCGCGAGCCGCGGCCGGGCCCGAGCCGGCGCCATGGGGCGGCGCCGC
>VBSM01000988.1:1740607-1761910 GCA_008086735.1 Cheirogaleus medius | reverse complement strand
CCCGTGCCCGAGACCTTGGCCCCACACTCGACCCCGCGACGCCCTGCGGCTCCGCAGCCCCGGCCGGCCCGCTTGGTGCCCGCGGGTCCGGAGCCCCGAGCCCCAGGCCCCGCGCGCCTGGACCCGGAGCGCCGCCGGCCCCCGGCCCCGCTCCGCCGCTTCCTGCATCACGCTCGGCCGGCTCCCCGCCGCTGTCAGCCCCGGCTCCTGCCTTCTCCCGCAGCCGCCCGGCGCGCCCCTTCCTCCTCCGAGCAGCCCTCGGTCCCCGTGGGTCCCCTGCGCTCGGCGCGCCACCATTTACCCTGCCTGACCATCTCACCCATCCCTTGGCTGCCCCCGCTCCCAGCACCCCCCTAGCCGCCCGGCTTTCCGCTGCCCCCACCCGACTCCCCTCCCGGCTACACACTAGTGTGAGGTCTGAGGGGGACTCTGCCCCACTCCTCCGGTGGGGTCCCTGTCCTGGGGTTGGGTCGGAGAGTGCTTTCGGGATGGTGCCGCTGAGGACCCTGGTGTGGTGCATGCACCATCTCCCCCAGCACACCTGCCGCCGCTGGACCACGCTGCCACCTCTCTGTATGACAACTGATGTCATCACACCTGATACCGAAGTTTAAACTGTTCAGGATGTAGGTGCAGAAGTGTACAGGGTGTGAATTAGAGCTGCGGCTTGTCCAGCATTTTATGGCTGAGAGTGTTTTCCCGTTGTTTGAGCCTCATAGCAGCCCATGGGGTGAGTCGGTGTGGTTTTGTCCCCATGGAACAGGTGGGGAAGCTGAAGCCCCAGAAGTGAGTGGCCTGCCCAGTGTCAAACAGGTAATCCCAGGTGGCACCTGGCCACCAGATCAGGGCTTCAGACTTCTGCTTCTACATTTTGTCTACTACTCTGGGCTGAGCCAGGGCCTGGCAGATGTGCCCACCACAATTCTTTGTGTCATGTGGCAAAGCCCGTGCCAGCAACTCCTCATGCCTGCTGGTGCCCCAGTGGGCTGGAGACTGGGCCTATCCTTGCTGCCATGGTCTTACCAGGTGACTTTGGGCAAGTCTCTTCCACTTCTGGACCTCAGTTTTCTCATCTGTGAAATGTGGATAGTGTGAAGTAAGGGCTGTGACTCTGTGGTGTCCCCAGCCTTCAAAGCGGGCTGCAGGGCTGCCGTGCCCGTGGCTCTCGCTGGCCCCTCCTCTGTGCCCTGCTCACCGGGTTTCAGATTGACTGAACCCCAGGCCTGGGAGAGGAAAATTGGTCTGCGTTTTGAAAAGGCCGTTAGGGCCCTTTTTTTGCTAAGACATTTGCAATCAGATTTCTCAAAACAGGAACCAGACTGACTGTCAGCTGGGGTTGTCCAAGGAGCAGTGACAGTTAGAACAAAAATGAGTTCAGAAATGACAAAGCCACTCGGGAGGAAATGGGGGAGTCAACCTCTCGGATTCAAAACGGCTCTCCTTGATGGCCACAACCTTGAGACCCTCCTGCAGGTTGGAGTTCTGCAAAGTGTGAGGCGGGGCCTTTTCTGGAACTCTCTGTGTCTGGGTAGCCTCCCCAGAATGCATTGCTTCTGATGGGGCCCCACCTTGGGTTGGCTCTGCAGGTGTTAGAACCCTGAGGAACAAGCTGTTCTTCTTTTCTTGTCCCCTTACCATCTGCGGTGGTGACGGTGGCGATAGGAGCAATGATGGAAATTGTAATAACTTATTGTTTATTTTGACATCGGTCATCTCAGTTCCGAGAAAACCAACCTGCAAAGTTGGCAAGGCCATGCCTTGCATGTAGTAGTTGCTTAAGAAATATTAGTTGCTCAAGAAATACCAGGGCTGTGGTGTCCCATCTAGTCCTGAATGGAGACAAGGCACACTGTGAGTTTTGGGGGAACGGCAGGAGACTGAGAACCAGGCATCACAGTTTCTGCATGGGGTCACCGTCAGCAGTGTGACGCTGGGCAGGCCGCTCACATCTGGGAACTGGACTGGAGGCTCTAGCACCGCCCGCCGGCGTCCAGCCCCCCTGCACGACAGAGTGCGCCGCCTTTGCTTTACGCTTTGCACACGCAGCGGGTCCGATGCCTCCTGCCCTTGAAGGTGACTGTGACCATATCTCATGTTTGCATGGTACGTCCCAGTTTGCAACGTGCTTTTTACTCCATTTTATCCAACCGCGGGCAGCAGGCCCAGCAGGTGGTATTCTCCCCATTTAACAGCTGAAGCCGCTGAGGCTCAGAGAGAGGGAAGACTTGCCCTGGTCACAGGTCCGGCTGGAAGTGGACCTCAGCTTTCTGGGCCCCCAGTGCTCTCCCCTGCTGTGCTTCATCTCTGCCCACCCCAGAACACCTCTTCTCCGGCCCCTGTCCACAGTTTGTGGCCTGGGCCGCTGACACCCCTGTCTGCAGAGCGGCAGGGCAGGCCCCAGTGCTGTCGGCCATCTCAGTCCACGAGGCCCAGCTGCCTCCCCGTGCAAAGCTGTGCACAGAGGGGCAGCTCCATGCCGGGGGTCCCGCGGATACAGGGTCCTGTCTTCTCCACACCTGCAAGGCCAGGGTCAGGGAGCGAGGCCATGGTTTGTCCCCATGACCAGGTGTGGTTGAGAGTTGTGGCCACCATGGGGTGGTCCATCTTGGCAGCCTCCCCGGCCACGAGGGCAGCCGTGGATTGTGGCTTGGCTGGGAGCTGCGGCTGGCATCTCAGCTCTGACTTCCCAGGGCTGGGGAATGGGAACAGTGGGCACAGTGCCACTTTCAGTTGGCACAGGGGCCTCACCTTCTGTCACCCTATAGAATCCAAGGAAACGGACCCATTTCCTGACCTTCTTGTAGAAAGAAGCAGCGTTGTGTACCTGGGAGACAGGACAACTAGCTTTTCTTCCCCCTGCAATACCAGCTCACCTGGGACCCAGGCAGGTCCCTTATCCTGACTGGGCCTGCCTCAGTTTCCACCTCAGTAAAATGGGGCGGCTGCCCTTCGCTCTGGCGTCTGAGGTCTGGGCCGGTCCTGAAGGGGCTGCTGTCTCTCTTTCCACATGGAGGGAGCAGCAGCCTGTAATTATCGTCATTTGCTTAATGTGACCGCTGAGGCCTCATGTAATTAATCTCTGGGCTCCTGGCTGAGGAGCCCTGGCCGGGCGGCGGTCCCTGGAGGTGCCCCTGCCCTCCCCTGTGACGGTGGCAGCCCGGTGGCAGATTGTGGGAGCTGGGTGCCTCTTGCAGCCTCCCGTTTTCTTGGCTATTTCCTGGTCCCTCCCCCACCGCGAGTTTCCTCCTTCCGGCCCCTTTCTGGCTTCCCCGCTCCCCAGACCCTGCCCCTGTTCCTCTGCTGCCGCTTCGTTCCTGTTAACTCTTCGTAGCTGGGACTTCCTGCCCTGCGTCTGTAGGGAACGTCCCCCTCCCTCCTCCCTCCGCCTCTCCAGCCTTCCGCTCCGTCCTGCCCCTGAAAACAAGATTATCTTTTCGGCAGTCACTCCCTCTGGGCCACTGAAGCCGCTGCTGTTCTCTAGCAGTGGGTCTCTGGGATGTCTTTTCCCATCTGTTTTCCTTTCCAGAGCATGAGGTTTCGCGTATTTGCCATTAAGCCGCCCGCCTTAATGAGGGAGCCTGAGCGCTGCAGCCTGGGACCGTGCAGGAGAATCTAGGCTCTGTCATTCTGGAACGATGTGTCCTATTAATGCACAGCCAGGCCCCAGTAGTAAGTTCCCAGTGACGTCAGGTGCAGGCACGCTCCTGTGGCGTCTCCTCCCCGGCCCAGGTGGGCTGGCAGGGGGCTGAGCTCAGTGGGCTGTGGGTGCAGGCTGCGGCGTGGCGTGGCTGCTGCTTTGGGGACACCAAGCTCCTGTTCAGGACAAACAGCAGGAGCGAGAGCATGGGACGGGCTTTGAGGCGCACACGGCCTCCGTCACACCTGCCCTTCCTTCCTGGGCCCCTTCCCCACTGGCTCTGGACGGGTCGTTCCCACCGCCATTCAAGTTATTTCTAACCCGCTTCAAACGAGATACTAAAAATGAGGTGCTTGGCTACAGCTTTTTTTTTTCTTTTAAAACAATAACGTTCTTTTCTGTTTTGCTGCATACCGCAGAGAGACGTGTCTATGCTGGCAGAAGTGAGTTTTCTAGTATTAACGTGTTGGCAGCTCTGTTCTCTGACTCCAGAAGCCAGCCTGGGTTTGGGGCAGGGGGCGGACCCCTCCTGGGAACTGTAGGGCAAGGAGTTCTGGAAGTTTGTTCTGGTGCAACTAAGATGAGGGCAGATTATGGTCTCTGTGTCAGCATTAAACTGCGGAGTGTGGGCGCTCACGTCATATTCGTGAAGAGGCCATAACGTTTGACAGGGGCCCAGAGTGTGTCTTACAGAGCATCCCGGCAAGGAAGCCTGGGCCGCCACAGAATCGGGGGCGCCCGCGTGCGCAGGGCCGCTGTCCTTCCCATCCCCCTGCTTAGGGCTTGCCCTGACTCTGCCGCTTGGGGTTGGTCTTCCCCATTTGCTTAGTGGCCCTGTCTTTGAGCTCTGAGGACATTGTTAGCCCCAGGGAGAGTCATTGAGAAATATTAATAAGAAGCCCCAGGGGACTTCCTCCTACCGCTGCCACCTCGGTGCCAGGTTTCCTGGAAATGCCACAGGGAGCACCTCAGCTGCAGCCACAGGCCCTTGCCCCTCTGGCTCCCCAACCGTCATCTCCCAGAGCGTGACGCTTCCCAGCGTGGCTGCACCAGACCGCTGGGCCGGCCGGTGGCCTCCGCGCCAGGCTTTGGCATCGCTGTCACATGAGGGGACCGAAGCTGCAGAGCCTGGCAGGGTGTGGGGAGGACAGCCAGGCACATGCTGGGCACAGTCAGGGTCCTCTGAGACCCTGCACCCCGCTCTTCCCCCGAGACTGGGGAGGGCTGAGGGTGCTGGGCCGGGAGGCGTTTTTCAGGGAGGGTTTGGCCGTTTTCTTTGCGTCTAACTCACTGTGGGCCTCTGGGCCAGTTGCCCAGTCAGCTTCTTCTAGCCTGGTTTCCTCGCCATCGGCGTGAGCCTGTTTGCCTCTGACTCCTGCGGTCCCCTCCCATCCCCTCCCGTCCGCACGGCTGCTGCCTCTAGTCCTGAGTGGGAGCCACCCGGGAGGGCCCAGACCACCATACCGCAAGAGCGTGGGACTTTCCTTTCTTCTGAACCATCAGGTATCAGAAGGTACCAGAAGTTCTCCCCCTCGGCACTCACCCCCTCCCTGTCTACCGTCCTGCCACTCAGTCCCGCCACCCAGCCTCGGTGCTCAGCCGCGTGCTGCTGGGAAAGGAAGTGAGGCTGGGCTGACAGAGCAGCTGGTGCCTCCCACCGCCGGGCACCCCGCACCCCGGGCCTCTGTGCCAAGGTGCCCTTGCCGCCTCGGCCGAGCAGGTATCTGGCTCTGCCCCCTGGGGCCGCAGGTGGAGCAGCTCGGTGCCCGAGGCCGCCTGCGCAAGGGCAATGGCAGCCACCTGCCTAGTTCAGCCGGTGGGCCCAGCCCTGGCCAGCAGGAGGCTGCCCGGCCAGAGGCCCCATCCTCCAAGGACATAGCAAGTGTGGAACACAGGCCCGACCAAGACCAGTTCGCATATGATCCCCTTCTAGAAGGAGCAGCGCAGGCCGTCAGCAAGCCGTGTGGCGCCAGGGAACGGGGCCTGGGCAGCGCGCGCCCCGGGAGGTGGGCACGGGCTGACTGCCTGGCGTTGTAGGAGAGCTCCTCTTCTGTCATGTCCTCTCAGGCCTCTTAGTTATTTTTTATCTATTTATTAATCAAAGGGATGAACCTAATTAAACCAACACTGTGAAAGAGTTGCATGTGAAATGTTCGTGATAAAGATAATTGAACACGGTAATGGGGGGAAGCAGGTGGAGATTTGATTTGCTCATTGAACTGAGCTTGTTCATTCTTGTAACCAATTCCTGCGCAAAGTGATGCTGGAGTTTTTATTCTACTTTTTCATAGATCCAAGTACAGGTGACCTTGTTTATGACACAGTCCATCACTAACATCCCATCTTTCAATTTTCTTTCTTATTTTTTTTTTTTTTTTTTTTGGAGACAGTCTTGCTTTGTTGCCCAGGCATGAGGGCTGTGGCGTCAGCCTAGCTCACAGCAACCTCAAACTCCTGGGCTCAAGCGATCCTCCTGCCTCAGCCTCCTGAGTAGCTGGGACTACAGGTGCACGCCACGACACCTGGCTAATTTTTCTAATTTTTGTAGAGATGGGGTCTCACTCTTGCTCAGACTGGTCTGAAACTCTTGGCTTCAAGCAAAGCAGACCTCCCGCTTTGGCCTCCCAGAGTGCTGGGATCACAGGCGTGAGGCCCCCACCCAGCCCGTTTTCTCGCTGTTGTGCTCTCCTTCCCATCCCGTGCCTGATGGTGAACAAATGCGCCATCTGTAAAGTTGCAGGTAGTCCGAGCTTTTCTGCCGTCGGCCGTAGTTTCTTCAAACTTCTCTCCCAGAGTACAAGAAAAGTGTGTTGTTCTCAGAGTGCTCTCTGTTTTTATGGTGAGCTTTCTGGTGTGTAAGAGATGCGACAGTCTGGTTTGGATGTTGCTCCCGTCGTTTGCAGAGCCGTTCCCACTCCTGGTCCCTTCACGTCGTCAGCGAAGCCCTTGCTGTCCACCAGCCCCTGTCTTCCCTCCAGCTGCCAAGCGGGGGCCGGGGCCGTGGTGGGCGCGGGCGGGCCGTCGAGCGAGCAGACCAGGATCCCGTGTGGGGAGCATGCTGTGCCCGCTCAGGTTTTTAAACGGCCGTCATGGTGGCGGCAATTCAGCGTTTTATTGACATCCTCAATTTATAAATGGGGAAACTAGATATTTAAAGTTTGTGACTTGGCCTGACCTCCCAGGGAAGGAGGTGGGCAGAGCCATCTGGAACCCAGCCGGGGCGCCCGTCCAGCTGCCAGGGCAGAGGAAGCTCTGAGGCTCTTCCCCAAGGGGATTGGGACCCATGGGGTCCTTTTGTCTGGGACTCCTCAGGCCATTTGGTTACACCCTAGAGTGGGTCTTGGGAGCCACGTGCCCCTGGATATCAGGGTTGTTGACCTGGGTGGAGGCAGGGACGCCGCTCTGGGCTCCTTGCCACTCTAGACTCTGCCAGTATCAGGGAGTGGGTGTTGGACAGGAAGGTGACCCAACCCAGGAGGCTGCCCCTGCCTCCTGTGCCCGCCCGTGCTTGCCACCCTGGCCAGGGCTTCTTCTAGTGACACGTTTTTCTAACCTGCCAGCCCTTGGCCACCAGCCCCATGGGAATAGACAGGAAACCCTAAAAATTGCCACTTTGGGGGCCTTCCCTTCAAGGACTCTGCTCAGGCCTGGCCTCAAGTTTGGGCTTTTTTTTGGGTGGGGGGAGGGTTGTTTATTTTATTTAAAAACCATTTTTTTCTTTTTAAGGAAGAAAGTGAACTGTTGTGGGCTGGGAAAAATGCTGCGGCCATGCCCAGGCGCGGCTTGGGAGGGGAGGGCCAGCCTTGGAGTCCAGGGTCTCCCTTCCTGCCCTGGCCTGGGCCTGGCCGACCGCAGAGCCCCAGGAAGGAGGAAGGCTCTGCCCAGCAGGTTCCCCGGCTGTCGCAGGCAGGGTCTCTTGGTGAGCACACTGCCCCGTGGGAGACCTTCCGTGCCTGGTTATCGCTGCTCTGGGTTGTGTGGCAGGAAGTGGCCATGGCTGCACCCTGGCTGCCGGGTGGCCGTTCCCTCTGCCAAGCTGGCACCAGCTCTGCCGCTTCCCATGAAGCAAGCCTGGGGCTCAGGAGGGCTTACCAGGGAGGCCCCAAGGACCCCATTCCCAAGGCCATGGCCGGCTCTTGGTGGGGTCCCCCTGCCAGCTGGAGCTGCTTTTGCCTGTCCTCTGCACCTGCCTGTCCACACTGCCCACGGGGCCAGCACCCGACGTGTCCCTCTGATCCCCACTGCCTTGGGAGATTGGTGTTCTGTGATATTTTTTTCCCTCTCTATTGCTTTTTCTCATCCTCTCTATGGATCAAAATGTCCTGAAACATGAGAGTCGGGGGCAAAGGTGGAGCACCCAGAGCTCAGCCACAGGTGGTGAAGGTGCCACCTTCCCAGCCCCGCTCACGAGCGAGATCCAGGGACCTGTCCTTGCCTGGCCTCTCGGCCCTATGCCCTGAGGGCCTCCCCGGAGCTGGGCCTCGTCTGCAGGCCCCGAGGGCAGTGACTGCGTCTTTCTCAGTTTAACAGATTTTTACCAAGCTCCAGCTGTGTGTGAAGCACCATGTGACACTCGGTTTCTGTCCACTGTCTCCCATGTCCCTGTGAGTCCCAGGAGCCTGGAAACATGTCCTTGGCAGTAGTGGATGGACATGAGCCAGCGTGTGGTCCCCAGAAGGGGAGGGTGTGCCAGCGTGAATGAGGAGCCTGTCCCAGCCTGGGAGCCCCTGCCGGTTCCAGGAGGGTATCCTTGCTTTCCTGGAGGGAGGAGACCACCTCGGAAGTGGCCGTGCAGGGGCTCCAGGCCTGGGCTCTCATTTTCCCAGCTGAGCAGGGTCTGTGCCCAAGGAGCCACAGGATGTGAACACGGGGTCACCAGCGCCTATCCTTGTCATCAGCACTGTGGTTCCTATTGGAGACAGTTTCAGGAGGAGGTCACGGCATCTTGCAGCCTCTGTGGGTGGGGAGCGGGCGAGGGGGACATGGCTTCGGCGTTGTACGAGTGACAGCCCCATGTGCTCGCGTGCTGTCTCACGTGGCCCTTCCCGAGGGAGGCTCGGATGCAAGTGAAATCCCGGGAGTGCCGGGCCTGGGTTCCACTGCAGCCCTCGGAAGGACGGTGCCGAGCAGAACAGGCAAGAGCCCCCGGCCCTGCCGGCCCTGCCTGGAGCCCGTGCTCCTCAGATCTCCCTCGCTGCAGGCAGCCGGCCCGAGGCCTGGCAGCCCCCGCAGGGCTGTCCTTGTGAGCGCTGTCCTGGTACCGGCCAGCCTGAGCCTCCTGCCACCCACGGTCTTCCCCTCCTTCCTGGCCAACTGTCGCCGTCTGCCTGAGCTTCCTCCCGTTGCCCACGGCAGAGCCGGTCTGCCCGCCCTGGACTGAGCCCGCTCCTGCCCCTCCCTGGCTCTGAAGCCCCCCTGGTGTGCAAGGCCCTGCTCCCCTTGCGGCCTGCCCTCCTCTCTGTGTCCTCTTCCCTGCCTCCTGCTCTCCTGCTCATCTCTGGGCAGACTGTGCCCTGCCTGTTCCCACCCCCTCACCTGTCCCGGCTTCACCACCTGCCGACATCCTGTTTGCACTTGGGGAACCCAGCGAAGTTCCGCCTTCCCCACACGGCCTCTCCGCACCCCAGAGGCCGCCCCTCCCGAGTCGCGAGACCGCAGGGCGCAGTGAGGCTTCTGCACTTGCTGTGTCCCACGACCGCCTCAGGGCCGCACCCTGGGCCCCCACACACACGGCCTCGTGTAGACACGTGCGACGGGTTCTGGTGACAGCAGCCGGCCCCGCGCTGGGCTTCCAGGGATAGTGCCAGGGGCTATGCTGAGCCCAGAGTGCCCGGACGTGCAGTCCGAGTGCTCACCAGTCTCCACGGCCTGCTGGCGGCCACGGGTCCCTCGGGCTGTTTGAGGGTGCCAGGGGCCGGAGCCCAGGCCAGCCGGGGCCAGGTGTGGCAGGGCTGGGCTGGAGGTGGCCCAGGAGAGGGGAGTAGGGGACAGCAGGGTGGTGTCTGAGGCGTGGCATGTGGCCTGGCATGGCTCTCTCAGTGTTGGGGTGGGACTAACAGGGTAGGCGGTGTCGGGCTGGGTTTGGGGGGTCACAATGGCCAGCCCCTCCCCTACGGCCCTGCCAAGCAGCCCAGGGCAGGGGTCTTGTTTTTTATCCAAGTATGAGGGACACACAAACTCAGGCATGGCTTTTTTTTTTAATTGAGATACAATTTATATAACATAACATTCATCATTTTAACGTGCACGATTCAGTGGTTTTCAGTACGTTCATTGTGTTGTGCAGCCCTCACCCCTATCTAATTCCGGGCGTCTCCGTCACCCCAAAAGGGAAGCCCATACCCACTGGCAGTCACTCCCCCTAGGCCCTGGCACCACAGGTCTGCTCTGTCCCTGGGGATGTGCTTGTTCCGGACATTTCGCACAAATGGGATGATCCCATTTATACGCGTGTGGCCTGTGTCTGGCTGCTTTCACTCCGCGTCGTGTTCCTGAGGTCCACCTGTGTCGTGGCAGGTGGCAGTCCTTTGCTCCTTTTTCTGGCCAACAGCATGCCACCGTGCAGACCGGCCACGTTTTGTTAATCTGTTTGTCCGCTCGTGGACCAGGCCTGGCTTTTGCGATTTGGCCAAGTCCCCAAAGCCAGCGCGCAGTAGCACGGGGACCGAACTTCCGCAGGCAGCGGGCTTCTGGGCGGAGGCCCTGCCGGTCTGACTTCGGTGGGGATGAGTGTGTGGGCCCCACGGCATGGCGCGGCCTCCTGCCTGGAGGGAGCAGTGTCACCCCCCAGCAGGGCCCTCAACTCAGAAACAGGACTGGGGCTGCAGCCCCGCCGGGCACGGGGGCTCCCGCTCACCACATGTCCCCTGTCACTTGCACAGCATCCGCAGCGTCATGCAGAAGTACCTGGAGGACCGAGGCGAGGTGACCTTCGAGAAGATCTTCTCCCAGAAGCTGGGTGAGTACAGCAGCCACTCTGCCCGCCCCAGGCTGACCTCCTGCCCTGCCCTAGCCGGCGGGTAGAGGGTCGGCCTCCCGTCCACTCGGGACAGGCCAGCCAGCAAAGCCCCAGGTGGCCACAGGGGCTGCTCCAGGTTGGGCCGTGTGACTTCTCGTGCCTCCAGCCCCTGGCTGTCAGCCTAGGGAGCCCCGTGGCGGGGGTGGGGGCCCAGCAGTCGTCCAGGGCCGCCAGGGAAGTTCCTCCTTTGGGGTTTTTGTTTTTGAGAGTTGCAGCTTCCCCTTGGCGAGGCCGCAGCTGCTCTGGGCCGTTGGTAGGACTGACAGGAAGAGGCGGGGCCCTTCCTGTGGCGCCTGCCGAGCTGTGGTTGGCCCGCCCCCGCCCCGTGGGTACTCTTTGTGAGTGACCTGCTCAGTGGCTGGCCCCTCATTCTTCCTCCTCCTGCTGTCTGGTGCCTGGTGTCTTAGCAGTACCCTGCAGGCCTGGCCCAGGGGGCAGGCTCGGGCCACTCGCAGCTCAGACTTGTCCTTCCAAGAGCAGGCTCTCAGCTGTGACCTGGGCGTGGCCTGGCCTGGGGGAGTGATGTGTCAGGAAGCACACCACCCTTTGGGTCTCAGGCCTGTGCTGTGTGACCTTGGGCCAGTTTCTTCACCTCTCTGGGCCCAGTGGTGTCCTCATCTGGGAAATGGGACTCATGAGCCTCGCTGCCTAGGACCGTCAGGGTCAGATGAGGCGGTGCTGGTGAGAGCACTCTGCCTGCCGTGAGCCCTGCTTACAAGTCACCAAACAGGCCAGCCTCACCAGAAGTGACGGCTGCACACTCTGACAGAGTGCCCAGGCAGTGCCCCAGAGTCGTGGGAAGCCACCCAGCACGAGCCCGGTCACCCATGTCGGACTAGAGGCCTGAGCAGGGCTTAGCTCTCCTTTGTCCTCCGGCAGCTGCTCTGGGCTCAGGCCCCCACTCCCTGGGAGGGGCAAGGGCGTCCTGTCCAGGGTCTCCTGAGAGCCCTTCCCCCAGCCCGTCCCTTCTCTCCTAGTCTCCAGTGGACCGTCCCCCTGCAGTGCCCCTGCACTGAGGCCCCTGTCCCAACCTCTTTCCTGGGACTTGCCACCCAGCAAAGGAGCCCTCAGTTCTGCTCATGCCTCTGGTGCATACCACACCTCTGCCAGGCCTCCTTGAGCCTCAGTTTCCCCAACAGGACCCACCCTCCCTGCCTGTTTGTCAGGGCTGCTGTGAACAAGAGCCAGACAGTGGGGGAGGGACATGGTCCAGAAGAGGGGCACAGCCCCCTTGGACCCTCCTTGCCCTCCATGGCCACCCTCCTCCCCTGCACCGTAGCCTGACCTGGTCCAGGTGGCCGGGGCATCCGAAGGGCCCCCAGGCATGACTTTGTCGCTTGTGCACAGCCCACCTGTGGGTGGTGTGGGCCTCGCGGAGCAGGTGCAGGGCCTTGGGCTGCACTGAGGGGATGCCCAGGCGCCAACCCAGGGCTCTCCGACGCCAGAGCCAGCCCCCTCCTCTGCCTCTCCACGTGCCCGTCACTTCCTGGCCTCCAACTAAGGAAGCAGATTTGGGAAGTGAGTAGAAACACAGGGGTCCTGACCTGAACTCCAAGAAATCTCCAGATTGGCAACAGCCTCAATGGCCACCTTGCCCAACCCCTGCCTGGGACAGAGACCACCTTTTGCCCACGATGATAGGAAGACCCCTGAGAGGAGGTGTGGCTCAGTGTGACCCAGCTCGGTTACTTTCAGGGTACCTGCTCTTCCGAGACTTCTGCCTGAACCACCTGGAGGAGGCCAAGCCCTTGGTGGAATTCTACGAGGAGGTGCGGTGGGCCCTCGCTGGTGCTGGGCGGGTTGGCGGGGACCGGGGGCCAGCCCTGCTCTGCCTGGAGATGGGGGAGGAGACTGGGGCGGCCTTTGTTGAATCCATAAGACGCCTGGTGCTGGCGCCCCTTGCCCTGCTGGGCCGCAGACCACCCGTGCGACTCCTGTCCTCCAGATCAAGAAGTACGAGAAGCTGGAGACAGAGGACGAGCGCGTGGCGCGCAGCCGGGAGATCTTCGACTCGTACATCATGAGGGAGCTGCTGGCTTGCTCACACGTGAGTGTCCCCGGCCAGCTCGGCCGCAGGCTCAGCCTGACCCATGTGCTGGCCCAGAGTCACTGGGGCGTTGGGAATGGAAGAAAGGACCCTGTGGAGAATTCACAGCCACCTTTGTCTTCCCAGCCCTTCTCGAAGAGTGCCACCGAGCACGTCCAAAGCCACCTGGTGAAGAAGCAGGTGCCCCCGGATCTCTTCCAGGTGTGTGCCGGGCTTGTTCCCTGCTGCTTCCTGGCTCCACCCAGACAGGGTCACCCCTGACAGCCCCAGGTTGAGGACCCTGCCAGTTAGGGGTGGCGCCCGGGCAGCCACAGTCCTGCGGGGCTCAGTCACCAACTTCCGGCTCCCTCCCTTAGCCATACATCGAAGAGATTTGTCAGAACCTCCGAGGGGATGTGTTCCAGAAATTCATCGAGAGGTGAGTGCGGGGGCCAGTGTGGGGGAGGAAGAGGAGGCAAGGCCGCCCTGAGAAAGGGCGTGGGTGGTGTGGAGGACAGAAGCCAGGCCGTAGCAGGCCTGTAGCAGGCGGGGGCCTGGGCACTTCAGTGGCCCCATGGCAGGGCCTCCTGAGAGGTCAGACAGGCTTCTCATCATCCTGGGCACCACCATGCTCAGCCCCGGGCAGCTCAGACCTGTCCCGGGCAATTTTGGGGAGAGCCAGGGACCACCTATGCACACTGCCCGCCATGGCCCACACAGCTAGAATCGGCCAGGTGGGTGGGAGTTCTAGGCAGATTTTAGCTAAATATAAGGAGCAGCTTTTTTAAGGTCACAGCTGTCCAGCCATGGAGTGAGCTCTGCATCACAGGAGGTATGCAAGCACAGACGGCGTGGGCACTCATCCAGAATATGGTAGCAGGAAGTCTCGGTTAGACTGGAAGACCTGCTCCCTAAGCTGCTCTGATCCCGACAGGGGCCCATAGCTAGGTGGCTGCGGCCACGCCGGGCGCCTGAGCGCAGGCGGCCAGCCCTGAGGATGGGCAGGCCCAGCGCGTGTGGTTCCCACAAGATCCCAGAAGAGGACACTGGGGCTTGGGATGTTTCCCTATCGGACGGGACCCCGGGGCAGCAGCGTGGGGCGGGCCCACATCAGCATCCTTCTGCCCACTTTCTGAGTCTCTCTGAGCCTGGGTTCTTCTCTTACAGCGATAAGTTCACACGATTTTGCCAGTGGAAGAACGTGGAACTCAACATCCACGTGAGTGGGTCCAGGTGGGATGTGGAGGGCCATGCTCCCTGCTGCTCCTCTCCAGGAAGCCAGGCCCGTGGCTCGGCAGGGGTGGGGAGGTCTGGGGCGTCTGCCTTTCAGCCCCCGGGGCGGTGGCTGTGGGGGTCAGTGCCAGGACCCCAGCGGCAAGGGTGGCCAGGACATGGGTGTGGGGGACGCTGGCACAGGGTCAGGCCCTGCAGCCGGGTACCTCTGCCCCGGGGCTGGGCCAGGCAGCCTGCAGTGACCCCAGCTGTCCCCCTCTCCGTAGCTGACCATGAATGACTTCAGTGTGCACCGCATCATCGGGCGCGGGGGCTTTGGTGAGGTCTACGGGTGCCGGAAAGCCGACACGGGCAAGATGTGAGCACCCTGCTCGGCTGGAGTTTGGGGGATGCCTGAGGGAAGGGAAGGGCTGGGGGGGGAGCTCCTGAAGGCACGGGTATTTACGGGGGGTCGGGAGGGGAATCTGTGCTCCTGGCTAGGGGCTCTGACAGGCCGGTCTCTGCACAGGGCCCTGGGCTATTCCCTCTGTGCCGTGGTGTCCCTCCCTCCACCTGCTCGTGCTGTGACCCTCCTGTGGGCTCCCCAGAGCCCCCGACCTGCCAAACTTTCTCCTGCCCTCTCTCACTGATTTGTGTCACGTGCTTGTCCTGTGTCCCATCTTCCCCGCCAAGAGCCCCCAGGGCAGCCCGAGCTCCACTCCGCAGGTGGGCGCTGACCACCCCCGACCCCACAGGTACGCCATGAAGTGTCTGGACAAGAAGCGCATCAAGATGAAGCAGGGCGAGACGCTGGCCCTGAACGAGCGCATCATGCTGTCCCTCGTCAGCACCGGGGTGAGCCGGGCGTGCGGGCTGCCTCCAGGCCAGCGTTGGCCCCAGGACCTCGGGCAGCCTCCGCTGACCACCCCTCCCCTCCTAGGATTGCCCCTTCATCGTCTGCATGTCGTACGCGTTCCACACGCCAGACAAGCTGAGCTTCATCCTGGACCTCATGAACGGTGAGTGCGGGCTGGGCCCGGTGGCGGGGACCAGGGCTGGGGCTGGGCAGGAAGCTGAGCGCCACCCCATGGCTGCCTCCCTTAGGCGGGGACCTGCACTACCACCTGTCCCAGCACGGGGTCTTCTCGGAGGCCGACATGCGCTTCTACGCGGCGGAGATCATCCTGGGCCTGGAGCACATGCACAGCCGCTTCGTCGTGTACCGGGACCTGAAGGTGACGCTTGCACAGATGTCTACCCTGCCCTGCCGCCCCCTGGGACGAGGCCACCTGTCCTCCACCCTGAGCTACTTTCTGGGTTCAGTTGTGATTGGGGAAAGGAGACCCCGCCTGGGCCCTCTCCCTGGACACCCCCGATCCTCTCAAGCGAGGACAGCGACCCGGGCGTCGTGCCTGGGCGGCAGCTCACCGGGCTTCCTCCACAGCCAGCCAACATCCTGCTGGACGAGCACGGCCACGTGCGGATCTCGGACCTGGGCCTGGCCTGCGACTTCTCCAAGAAGAAGCCCCACGCCAGCGTGTGAGTGCCCCAGCCTCTCCCCTTCCCTGCCCTCCGTGGCCCCAGCTCATGGCCTCCTTGCTCCCACAGGGGCACCCACGGGTACATGGCCCCTGAGGTCCTGCAGAAAGGCGTGGCCTACGACAGCAGTGCCGACTGGTTCTCCCTGGGCTGCATGCTCTTCAAGTTGCTGCGGGGGTGAGTGGGCCGTCCCAAGAGAAGCTCTTTTCCAATCCAAGTAGGGGGCTGGGGGAGGGGAGCCCACAGCTGCCTGGGTGTCTGGGGTGGCACCATCCCTGGCTCTGGACAAGGCTCATTTATCTGCCTGCCTCAGTTTCTCCATTCCTGTCCTTTGACCTGGGTCTTTGGCCCCTCTTACCCAGGCACAGCCCCTTCCGGCAGCACAAGACCAAAGACAAGCACGAGATCGACCGCATGACCTTGACAATGGTGAGTGTAGGGTCTCAGCGCGGGACCACAGTGGGGCTGGGGCCTCCTGTGTGCCAGGGTCATGACTCTTGGTTCTCACCGGCCAGCAGAGACCTCCAGCCACTGAGCCCCTCTGGTCTCTGTGAGACAGACCTCCTGCCCCGCACCGCGGCTCTGGCCCTTCCTGTGTTGTCGGAGGACACACAGCCGCTGGGCCAGTATCTCTCCCTCTGCTGGGGGCCCGGACACCCCCGCCCCTAGCTGTGATGGGGTCAAGGGCTTTTCCCCAGCCCCTGCCGACATCCCGCTCCTCTCTCGAGGCTGTGGAGCTGCCCGACTCCTTCTCCCCTGAACTCCGCTCCCTGCTGGAGGGCTTGCTGCAGAGGGACGTCAACCGGAGATTGGGCTGCCTGGGCCGCGGGTGAGTGCCCCGGCTGCTCGGCATACTGTGCGTCCCAGCCTCTGCCGTGTCCCGTCACCTGGACGCCCCCATGGGTCCCTGCCTCCTTTGAAGAGCTCACAAGATGGGGCACAGCCACCCTGTCTTTGGGTGGAGGGGCCACCTGGGGGTGGAGCTGCTGGGCCTGGCTGGCGCCCTGCTTCCAGAGGGGCCCTCGTAACAGAGATGACAGTGACGATAGCAGCTTTGTATGTTTATTCAACCTTTACTAAGTGCTGGGCACAGCACTGCCAGGTTTGCCAATGTTAAAACTCCCCACGCCCTGTGATGTAGGAACTGCTGTGCTCCCACTTAGACATGAGGAAACAGGCTCGGGTTTAAGGAACTTGCCTAAGGTCACAAAGCTAGGAAGTGGTTGAACCAGGAGTTAAGCCTGGGCAGCCTGGCTCCATGGCCCAGACTGAGCTCCCGACGTGGGGTGGTGTGGAGCCTGGGTGACAGGCATCTCCCCGCAGGGCTCAGGAGGTGAAGGAGAGCCCCTTCTTCCGCTCCCTGGACTGGCAGATGGTCTTCTTGCAGAAGGTGATAGCCTGTGGCAGGGGCTGGGGGGGCGCCCTGCAGCGCCTGCCCCATGCTAAGGCCCGATGACCCCTGTTCTGCTGCAGTACCCTCCCCCACTGATCCCCCCACGAGGGGAGGTGAACGCAGCCGACGCCTTCGACATTGGCTCCTTTGATGAGGAGGACACAAAAGGAATCAAGGTACTGGGCCTTGCCTGGCCTCTCACCTGAGCCCTGATCCTGGCTGGGGGGACCTTGTCCCTCAAGGCCCCTGCGAGCCTCCGTGCCAGCCCTGCCAACCTGTGGGCCTCAGCTCCTCCGCCCCACACTTCCCCAGGGGTGGCAGGTGGTCCCGACCATCCCTGCCCCTCCCTGGGTCTGGGCAGGCCTGTGGCTGATGGATGTCCTGGCACCTTCTGTCCATCCATGTGTCCCTGCCCTGTCCACCTGCTGAAGTTACTGGACAGTGACCAGGAGCTCTACCGCAACTTCCCCCTCACCATCTCGGAGCGGTGGCAGCAAGAGGTGGCAGAGACTGTCTTCGACACCATCAACGCTGAGACAGACCGGCTGGAGGCCCGCAAGAAAGCCAAGAACAAGCAGCTGGGCCACGAGGAAGGTGAGGGTCGCTGGTCCCTGCCTACTTTGGAAGTGAGGGACTGGCTCAGGCTTAGGGCCCTGACCTTCTGGCCAAGGTCACGGCCAGAAAGCAGGACTTCAACCCAGGCTGGGCCGGGCTGAGCCCTCTCTCTCATCTCTTGCGCCAGACTACGCGCTGGGGAAGGACTGCATCATGCACGGCTACATGTCTAAGATGGGCAACCCCTTCCTGACCCAGTGGCAGCGGCGGTACTTCTACCTGTTCCCCAACCGGCTCGAGTGGCGGGGCGAGGGCGAGGCCCCGGTAAGAACTGGGGTGCGGTCGGGGAGCCGGGCGCCCAGTGGCCGGCCTGGCCCTCACCACCGCCGTCCCCCCGGCCCTGCAGCAGAGCCTGCTGACCATGGAGGAGATCCAGTCCGTGGAGGAGACGCAAATCAAGGAGCGCAAGTGCCTCCTTCTCAAGATCCGAGGCGGCAAGCAGTTCGTCCTGCAGTGCGATGTGAGTGGGGGCGGGGGATGGGGGGTGGCCTGGGCCGGGGGCGGCCTGGCTGAGCACGGCTGACCGCGCCTGGCTCCGCAGAGCGACCCCGAGCTGGTGCAGTGGAAGAAGGAGCTGCGCGACGCCTACCGCGAGGCCCAGCAGCTGGTGCAGCGGGTGCCCAAGATGAAGAACAAGCCGCGCTCGCCCGTCGTGGAGCTGAGCAAGGTGCCGCTGGTCCAGCGCGGCAGCGCCAACGGCCTCTGACGCCCGCCCGCCTTTTATAAACCTTTAATTTATTTTGTCGAATTTTTATTATTTGTTTTCCCGCAAAGCGGAAAAGGTTTTATTTTGTAATTATTGTGATCTCCTGTGGCCCCAGCCTGGCCCAGCCCCCAGGGAGGGGCCTGCTTGCCTTGGCTCCTGCTGCCACCAACCCAGCCACTGTCCAGAGCCCTCTGTCCCCACCCAGGGCCGCCTGCTCCCGGTATCTTCCCGTGGGGGGAGCAGCAGCCCCCAGCAGCCCTCCCGCCCTCCCCTGGGGGACAGTGCCACACCAGGTTGTGCCACCTCAGGCTCTGAGCTGTGCTCTGTGCCCACGGGCACCGCTGGGGGCCTAGCGTCCCCCACCCCAGGGGAGCGCACAGCACAGGGATACTACTTGAATTTGCCCACCGAAGCCCCTCTTGCAACAGAGGGACAGAGCCCTGCACTGTCCTGCCCCCTGGCCACTGGTGAGAGGAGAGGGCCTGTTGTCTCCCGGGCCCCCGGCCTCCCACAGTGACTTGGGCTCCTGTACCGTTGTTCGGGAGAAGCCCCTGTGTCACTGGCTGCCTCCATTCCCGCCTTCCCTGGACACTGTGGGGCTCAGCCTGGAGGGTGGCATTGGCAGCGGGTGCTGCTGCCCTCCCTAAGCCCCCCTCATCCCCCGCCCCAAGCGCCCGGGCTCAGGGACCACAGAAAGGCAGCTGTGGATTGGGCCACACTGGCCTAGCCTGGCCCCAGGGTCCCCTGTTGCTGGGCCGGGTGAGACCTCATCTGCCCAGGACCACAGGGCGCCGGCGGCGGGTGGGCAGCACAAAGCGAGGGGGCCAGCCCTCCCTGCCCCAGGCCCGTCAGTGTGCCCCCCAGGCTGTCTTGTCGAACAGCCCGTGTCCTGTCAGTGCCACCACCCCAGGGCACCACCTCGCCCGCCGCATGCCCCCTCGTGCCAGTCGCGCCGCCGTGTGTGGTGTCGCGCCCCCCTCCCCCGGGGCTGGGTCAGTGCACCCTCCCCTTCTGTCTACTCACTCCCTGGGGCGTTTCTTTGCCGATTTTTGAATGTGATTTTAAAGAGTGAAAAATGAGACTATGCGTTTTTATAAAAAATGGTGCCTGACGTCTTGGCCGTCTCAGACTCTTTTTGTGCCTAGTGACCACTTTGCAGCCTCAGCTGGGGCCTGAGGGGAAGGTCCTGTGCAGGTGCCCTCCCTGGCCACCGCAGCCAGCCAAGGCCAGCCTGCCCAGGGCAGCGTGCGGGCTCCCGCCCCTCCCCGCTGGCTCCTGCTCCCCACTCAGTGGCTGTACAGTGCCCGTCCCCCTTTTCCAGAGAGGAGGGGCATCTTCCCTCTCCCCAGGTAAGCAGGAGGAGGGGCCAGCAGCTCCGTGCTTAGTGTCACGTTTGGACGGACTAAGACCATCTTGGCCTCACCGAGCACCCACTGCGTGCCAGGCACTGGGCTGAGCCCCCCCCTCCCCCCTCCCCAGGGACAGTCACAGTGAGGCCCCTCTGCCCTCTGGGTCACATTGCATCCTCTGGGCCCTTGGCCCTCTCTGACCTTGGCCTCCCCTTTGGCCTCACTGTGCAGCCCCCAGTAGGGGTCCCTGAGGCGTGAGGGGTTCCCCAACACCAGGCCTCTCATCTACCCAGAGGCTTCTGGTCAACTTCCTTTTCCCAGCATGGCAGGCTGGGGGCAGCAGCTTCTGTCCAGGGAAGAGGCATCCTAAAGACGATGGTGGTGGAGGAAGGGACGGATTGAGGCCAGATGGGAAGAACATGGCCCAGCAGGGAACTGGAATGAGCAATATGGGTGTCTAAGATGGAACATGGGGCGTCTGTGGAACCGGTCACAGAGCCAGGACAGCTGGGAGCTGAGCTAGCCTTAGGGGAGGAGAGTAAGTGGCTGGATTTGGCTTCAGACACTGATGGGACAGCATGGAGCACCTGGGCAGAGAGATGTTGTGGAGGAAGCTGAGAGCAGGCCTGCATCAGGGTGATGATGGGAACACAGGCTCTCAGCCAGGGAGGGGGAGAAGGGCCCTGGAATAGAGTTGAGGACACTGTCATGGAATTAAGGGCCCGTGGGGAGTCGTGTTCGAGACTGCAGAAATCAGGAGGCTGGGCCTGAGAAAGGCCTGTCAGGTTTGGGCTTGAAAAGGGATTGGGGAAGGGACAGCCTCTTGGAGAAAGGTGGAGGCCAGAGAGGGCTGCACAGCGGTGGCCAGCAGAGCCCGTCTTACAGCTCTGGACATTTGGAAGCCTTTGGGCTGCTGTCAACCTCAGGACATCACAGATGACACCACAGGGTACATACAGTGTCAGCAATCCCAGATGGCAAAGAAGCCGCCTGACTGCAATGAGAAGGTGGGGTGAGAATGGCAATCAGGCCTCCTCACCCAGAGACTCCCTGGAGCAGGGGGTGACCCTGAAGCCCTACAGCTATATGGCCCTTCTAGATCCAGCTATCGAGTCATTTTACAAGTAGGTTAACAGACCAGAGGGGCGGCCATGGCCAACGAAACCAGGATCAGAGAGACCCCAGGCCAGGCCTCCAGTAACCAAAGGCCGGAACCAAGCTGACTGAGGCCTGCACCCTAGTTCCGGTGTGGGTGGCGGGCCCGCCTGGATTTCGCAACTCTCCTTCCTCTCTTGACACTAGTAGCAAAGTGCAGCCTCTGCAAAAGGGACCCATGCGGTGGGCAAAGGCAGCTCGGAGGGTCCTCCATCAGGAAAGCTCTGCCGCTGCCCGGGCCTGGGCCCCTCGCTCCTCAGTACTCCCGTCCCTGAGTCCGGAGCCCCAGGGACCGCCTGTCCGCATCGCTGGGCCCCAGACACCAGCCCAGGTCCCCAAGGAAGGCGCTCCACGCTCAGCCGGCCAGCATTGGTGGCATGTGCGGGGTGTTCATCTCCAAACGGGGCGCTTGGAGCTCCGCTCGGCGGTGACGGCAGGGGAGCCAGGACCTCGCACCTCCTCGCACGCACAGGCCAGAACGGGGGCACGCGCGAGGGTCTCCCAGGGGAAACGCGGGGAACGCAGCGGCACATGACCGCGGCCCGCTGCGCGCGCACGACTCAGGGGCCCAGTCCCCGCCCCGCCCCGCCCCGCGCCGAGCCGCCCCGCCCCCGGCCCCTCCCTCCCCTCCCGGACCCGCTGGGAGGGGTCGG
>VBSM01000988.1:1708454-1736291 GCA_008086735.1 Cheirogaleus medius | reverse complement strand
ACCTCGGCCTCCCAGAGTGCTAAGATTACAGGCGTGAGCCACCGCGCCCGGCCCCATGCCCCCCTTTTAAGAAAAATCTTTTTGAACATTTTGTTGGACCATGAATCCAAAAGTCGTACCACTGATCCTGGATCTGGAAAGAGAGGGTGGGAAGGGAGGGAGCAGGGGCAGGGCTGTGCTGGGCCCGGGGTGTCCAGGTGGAATGGGGGGAGCAAGGTCCTTGGGCCACTGTGACTCTGGGCACATCTTCCCCAGGCAGCCCAGTTGGAGGCAGCTCGGCCACCCCGGCTCCGCTACCTGCTGGTAGTTTCCACACGAGAGCACCCGAGCCAGGATGAGACGGTCCTCCTGGGGGTAGACTTCCCTGACAGCAGGTGGGAGCAGGGAGAGGAAGGGAGGGGGCAAGGAATTGAGGTGCTGAGGGACAATGGCTTTCCTTTTGTCCCCTGCCAGCTCCCCCAGCTGTACCCTGGGCCTGGTCTTGCCCCTCTGGAGTGACACCCAGGTGTACTTAGATGGAGATGGGTAAGAAATGGCAACTGGAGAGGGGAGGGAGGAGGAGGGGCCAGGAGGGTGGAATGCCAAGTGTGACAGATGTGACTCAGGGGCTAGGCACTAGGGACACGATTCTAGGCTAGGTGTCTGGGGCCTGGGGCCTGCTCTCAGCTCCACCTCAGATTCGCTGTGGGGTCCTGGGCAAGTCACCTAACTTCTCTGGGCCTGGACCTCCCACATCTGGCAATCGGGCAGGCTGCCTGTCCCAGAGCCTGGAGTGTGGTTCCACCTGAACCGGTCTCCTGCAGGGGCTTCAGCGTGACGTCTGGTGGGCAGAGCCGAATTTTCAAGCCCATCTCCATCCAAACTATGTGGTAAGAGCTCGCTGAGAGTCTCCTCTGGAGGTGGCTGCAGGGCCTGGGCAAGGGCAGCAGGGAGGACAGGGTGACCCAGCCTCTCCTCCTGTCCCAGGGCCACGCTCCAAGTGTTGCACCAGGCATGTGAAGCAGCTCTAGGCAGTGGCCTTGTACCCAGTGGCAGTGCCCTCACCTGGGCCAGCTACTACCAGGACAGACTGAACTCTGACCAGAGCTGCCTCAATGAGTGGATGGCCATGGCCGACCTGGAGTCTCTGCGGCCGCCCAGCACCGAACCTGGCCGGTCAGTGCAGGGAGGGGAGGGCGTGGCTGGAGGGGGAGGGCAGGAAAAGGCAGAGGGGTGCCATGGCGGAGAGGAAAGGGCCCCTTGACTGAGGGATGTGCTCCCAGGCCCTCGGAACAGGAGCAGATGGAGCAGGCGATCCGGGCCGAGTTGTGGGAAGTGCTGGACACCAGCGACCTGGAGAGCGTCACTTCCAAAGAGGTGGGCGTGGGGCTGAGGGGCTGGGGCCCTTCCTCCAGGCCTGAGCCATTCCCAGACTCCTTAGCCTCAGCCCCAGTCTGTGTAGATGGGACAGAGAGCCGCAGGGGCCCGGCGGGAAGGTGGAGGGTTAGGAGCCTGGGGAGCGGCCTGAGCCTCTCCTCCCCTTGGGCTCTGCCCACAGATCCGCCAGGCCCTGGAGCTGCGCCTGGGGTGTCCCCTCCAGCAGTACCGAGACTTCATCGACAACCAGATGCTGCTGCTCATGGCGCAGCAAGACCGCGCCTCCCGCATCTTCCCGCACCTCTACCTGGTGAGCTGCAGGCCGAGCAGGGGGCCCCGTGCGTGCGTGCGGACTGTTACAGCTGGGGGGAGAGGGTGAGAGGGGGACCAAGAGGCAGGGAAGGAGGGAGAACGGTGCTGCTTCCCTCTCCACAGGGCTCAGAGTGGAACGCGGCCAACCTGGAGGAGCTGCAGAGAAACAGGTAGCGGTCAGGGCCCCTGGGGCCTCCCCCCGGGGCTAGCCTGGCCGGCTTCAGAGACCCCCAGAGCACCCTCAGCAGCTGCCAGCTCTGCTTCCACCCCTCCCCCTGGAGATGGCACCCTTACATGGGCTCTCAGGTCAGGACAGGCCAGTAACCCTGCTGCCCCACTGGCCAGCCCTCTGCCCACTCTTCCGCCCTCCCCACGCAAGTGTGGAAACAGGGCCCCGACCGTGCCGCGAGGAGCAGCAGCAGGGCCCACTGCCGGGACTGCCTTTTCCAAGCAGAGAAAGGCTCCTCTCCACCTAGTCCTGTCTTGGGAGAAGGAACTGCTCTTCTCCCAGTGGGGACCTGGCTTTCTGCTGTGATAGGTTCCTGTCATTTGCCCACCATGGGCTTCTGGGAGACCTGCCATAGTTAGTCCCTGTCACCCCACTGCTACAGACCCACCCACTTTCACCTTAGTGCAAAAGCCGTTCTCTAACTAGTTTCCGAGGGTAATAGAAGGGTACTGCTGCAGTTGGCCTCAGCTCTCTGGGCGAGGTGGGGAAACGCAAGCCTAGCAAGGCAGAGCGGTGCACTCGAGGTCACAGTCATTTGACAGCTGGGTCAGTTCTCTTCCCACCATAACTGCTGCCTCCACCTGACTGGAAACTAAGCACCAAACAGAGAGGCCCAGGGGCTGCCAGGTCCGATGGCCAATGGGCCTGCTGCCCCTGCCCACGTCAGCCTGGCCTTGGGCCTTCTGGGACAGGGTCAGCCACATCTTGAACATGGCCCGGGAGATTGACAACTTCTACCCAGAGCGCTTCACCTACCACAACGTGCGCCTCTGGGACGAGGAGTCAGCCCAGCTGCTGCCCCACTGGAAGGAGACGCACCGCTTCATCGAAGCTGCCAGGTCAGGCTCCGCCCGGCTCCTGCTGCCCGCCCAGTCCTGCGGGCGCCCTGGCCCCGCTCCCCGACTCGGCTCCTCCTGCCCACTGTGCCGTCGGCTCTGTGACCCTCCCAGCCCACAGTGTCCTTACTTCCCATCCCGCTGCTCCCAGTTGGTCGTAAGCCCCTCACTGTGAGGGAGGGGTGGGGAGCTGACCACGTCCCGCCTCCACAGGGCGCAGGGCACCCGGGTGCTAGTCCACTGCAAGATGGGCGTCAGCCGCTCGGCTGCCACGGTGCTGGCCTACGCCATGAAGCAGTATGGCTGGAGCCTAGAGCAGGCGCTGCACCACGTGCAGGAGCTGCGGCCCATCGCCCGCCCCAACCCCGGCTTCCTGCGCCAGCTGCAGACCTACCAGGGCATCCTGACTGCCAGGTACGGAGCGCGGAGGAAGCAGAAGGGGGGAGGGTGTGTGTATGCTGCGGGTAGCTGCTGGGTCACTCAAAGCTGACTCAGGGCCACCTCCTCACAGCCGCCAGAGCCACATCTGGGAGCAGAAAGTGGGTAGGGTCTCGCCGGAGGAGCCCCTGACCCCTGAAGTCTCTACACCATCCCCACCTCTTCCGCCAGAACCGGGGGGCGGTGGGGAGGTGAAGGCCATGGGCTTGGAGAAGAGCCAGGCAGCCCCGAAAGAAGAGTCTGGGCCAAGGCCCCGTATCAACCTCCGAGGGGTCATGAGGTCCATCAGTCTCCTGGAGCCCTCCCCGGAGCTGGAGAGTGTCTCAGGGGCTGGTGACCTGCCAGAGGTGAGGCTGGGGCTGGGGGAGGTCCGTCTGCGGTGGCAGGGACCGTAAGGAGGGAGGGGAAGAGAGGCCAGGACTGGTGCTTGGCTTTAGGCCCTGAGTAAGGGGATACCTGGGTTCGGTCTGAGCCCCCCATGCGAGAGTCTCCTGAGAGGTCAGGCCCCCTGTGGGCCCGGTCCGTGCCTCCTCCACAGTCTGCTCGGTACCTCTCAGCACAGGGAGCACCTTCCCAGGCTGGGAGCTCCACAGCCTACTGGCGAGGGTTTCTGCCCTCGGTGGGGGTAAGATGATCTCTGAGCCCCTCCCTGACCTGAGGAGCAGCAGGCAAAGGATGCGGGGCTGGGGCGGGTCTCAGCACTCACACCACCGAAGTGCTGACTGAGTAAGTGAGCACCCTCTGCGCTAAGTGCTGCAGGCCACAAGTCCAAGGCCTGAAGCTGGCCCTTGCCTTAGGAAGCCAGACTCCAGGCCAAAGGGGGTACATCTGAAGCGGCTTCCTGGGGGCGGCATTGAGTGTGGAAGGATAGGGAGGCGTGGAGGGTTGATGGATGGCTAATAGGGGCATTGACAAGGCAGAGGGTCCTCACGTGGCACCTGGACACATGCGTCCGCACAGCCCAGTTCAGGGGCTGGCACCAGGTGTTTCAGCTGTGGGTCACTGGGCAGGCCACACAAAGGCAGAGGGGGAGAAGGAGCAGGGGGCCAAAGAGGCCCAGGCCTGCAGCGAGTGGCAGGTGCAGGAGGGCTGAGGAGGGCTTCTGGGGGCCAGAGGGAAGCCAGGCAGGTAGGGGTCAAGGAGCAGGGGCAGTGGAGCTGGAGCACTGGCTTCCCTCCCCAGGCAGTGTGGCCTGCAAGCAGCTCAGTTTTCCTGTGTGTATTCCACAGACACTCTGCACCTGCCCTTTTCTTGGCTCTGCCCTGGAAGACTCCTCCACAGCTCTTCTTCCTTATACGTTCGCCCATGCAGGTTTTCTCTTCCCGTGAGTCTTCAGACGAAGAGCCTCCGCAGCCCTTCCCTCAGCTCTCAAGGGCGAAGAGAGGCCAGCGGCTCTGCCAGGGGCCTTGGCCTGCCCTGAAGTCCCGCCAGTCTGTGGTTGCCCTCCACAGCGCCGCCCTGGTGGCCAGCCGGACCCGAGCCTTCCAGGAGCAGGGGCAGGGGCAAGGAGAGGCGGGCGTTCCCCCCACACCCAGGGTCCGGAAGGTGGTGAGGCAGGCCAGCATGGATGACAGCAGAGAGGGGGGCGAGGCCTGAGCACTCACACGCTCATGTCCTCCTAGACACTAAATGGAGGACCCACAGCTCCTCGGAGGAATACCTCACCTTGTCGCCCATACACACTGCTCCTAGCTCCTCCCCAGGAGTCCCCACACCCGTCACTACAGCTTCACCTCCCACAGCCTTAAGTCTCAGACCCACGTCCACCTGTCCAAGGGCTCAAGACTTTATAACTGGGATGTGGTAGAGACTGAAGGTGCCTTTGGGGGTGCTACCACCCTTCTTTCATTTTCAACTCTTTCCCCAAGATACTCACCTGTAGCCACGGAATAAAAACAGCCGCCCAGTGGGGAAAGGCTCACGCCTCCTCGCAACTCCCCACTTCACTCCCAGAGCCAGCCAGGCCAGAGGCGGATGGGAACCTCAGTCCCCAGCCCTGGGCGGCCTGAGGAGGCTGGCAGGCCACCTCCCGCACCCACCTCACAACTGGCCGGAGTCTTCTGCCACTACCCAGCGCTCCCGCGACACTGCACTGGGTCACAGGGCACCAGGCCAAAGAGAATCATCCTTCTGTCCTTCGTGGCCTCTGGCCGGTTTTTCATAGTCTTAATGGCTTTGTACTGAGAAATAAAAAAACATTTTCTTATCATTTTCAATTTAATGATAAAGCCATCTGTTTTTCCATCAGATCTTTCTCTGTTTATGTGAGGAGTTTGGTCTCTCCTCATTCCTGACAGTTTCTTCACAATTCCCAAGTGTCTCTGACAGATCTGTTTGGGGGAGTGGCCTCTTTGGGGGTGGGGTGGGAGGAAGAATGGGGAAGACAAAGGGAGGCCAGTGCTATCTCCCTCATCTCCTAGGGCAGGGCCTGGGTAAACGGCAGCTGCCCACACCCCCTCCAGTAGGTTGGGCAGGGGAGCAAGTCCACACCAGGCAGCAGGCGTGTGGCTCTGCTAGGACAGCTGAAGGAAGTTACCCAAGAGGAAGTGAAAACTGCTGCCCTGGATAAGACCAAGCCTGTTCCAGAAGCCAAGACTCCTTTTGGACACTTGGTGCTAGTTCCTGAGCATATCTTTGGTCCCAAGAATCCTGCTATAATGCAAGAGAGCCCAACTTTCCAAGCCAGCCATCGCTGCCTGGGAAGAAGTACCCTTGACCCTTCCTCTCCTGCTCAGGGGTTCCTTCTGCTCAACTTTGGTGTTCAAGAAGAGTTAGAGGTTCCATCATTGTCACTTCTATCCCCTCTTCCCAAGGTCATTCTCTCTGCCCTATGACACACTACACTGCTTTGGGAGAAGGGGTGGTACCCAACTCCTTCCTTCAAAGCAGGCCTTAGAGGTAGGAGCCAGCACCAGGCATCCTCATTGACTTCATGCCGAGTTTTAAGAATGAATCTCAGCCAGACCCTAGTGGGACTCCCAAGCACTGCTCTAACCCTAAAGTGCTGAGGGGCAGGAGACTTGGGTTCTAGCCATGACTTCACCACTTATAAGTTACTTAACCTTGAATCTTTCTTTTTGTAAAACAAAAGCATTAGACCAGGAAATCCTTAACTACCCCTCCTCACTTTGATATATTTTTTAACAATACATGTCATCTATACATTGCTGGAATTCAGCTTCTATGTATTCTCCACAAGAGGAACCATTTGCACCTATCTGGGTGGCATGCCTAGGGTCACAAGGTGGGGTATAGGGAATCTAGTTCTGATTCCTGATCCACCCTGCTGAGCAAACACTGAGGGCTGCACCCCATTCTGCAGCCAACCAGGAGTCCCACCTAGACTGTCTTTTCAGTAGTACTAGGCTAGGGCTACGAGTGGGTGAGAGTGACAGTGTCAAGAGGGAAGCCAAGGCCAAGCCCTGCTTTGCCTTCCTACAGCCCACACAGCTTGAAAGGCAGGGTCCAATCATGAACTCAGAGCTTTAAGGCCGACTAGAATCCATGAAGACTTTGAGAAGTTAAAATTCAGCAAGCAGGGAAACAAAGACTGGAAGGGAAACTATAGTGGCTCACGCCTGTAATCCTAGCACTTTGGGAGGCCCAAGGCTGGAGGATCACTTGAGGCCAGGAGTTCAAGACCAGCCTGAGCAACATTGTGAGACCTCATCTTTACAAAAATAAAATAGAAAAATTAGCTGGGCATGGTGGCACATGCTTGTAGTCCCAGCTACTCAAGAGGCCGAGGCAGGAGGATTGCTTGAGCCCAGGAGTCTGAGATTGCACTCCAGCCTGGGCAACAGTGAGACCTTGTCTCTAAAAAAGTAAAGATTTGCCTCATTTAAAAAATAAAGACAGGCCAGGCCCGGTGGCTCACGGCCTATAATCCTAGCACTCTGGGAGGCCGAGGCAGGAGGACTGCTCAAGGTCAAGAGTTCCAAACCAGTCTGAGCATGAGTGAGACGCCATCTCTACTAAAAATAGAAAGAAATTAATTGGCCAACCAAAAATATATAGAAAAAATTAGCCAGGCATGGTGGCACATGCCTGTAGTCCCAGCTACTTGGGAGGCTGAAGCAGGAGGATCACTTGAGCTCAGGAGTTTGAGGTTGCTGTGAGCTAGGCTGACGCCACGGCACTCTAGACCGGGCAAGAGAGCGAGACTCTGTCTCAAAAAAAATAAATAAAGAAAAAAATAATGACTTATTTCTCAATGATAGGCTGTCATGACAAATAAATAAATGAATAAAAACCACACATGTTCCATTTTATGGAAACCATCATTTATTTAAGGGGTCATTTACTGATGAACTTTTAAGTTGTTTATGGTTTTTTCCCCCCGATTCCAAGTAATGCCTCATTAAGTACCCTTGTATATATTTTCTTGTGCAAACATTACCACTAAATCTGTACGACATATTTCTAGAATTGCTGAAGGAAAGGTTATGTGCATTTTTAATTTTGACAGGCATCACCTCATTTCTTTCGAAGAAGTTGCACCAATTTACAGTGAATGGGAATGCCTATCTTCTTAAAGGGCTGTCCAGCCTATGTTATCACCTTGCAACACTCCCAGAGGGCAGGCATTAGTTAGCTCAGAGAAGTAACTAATGAGTCTCTAACACAACCTGAATCAGATCCTAGGTTTCTAGATTCTCAGTCCAGAAGCCTAACTCAGGAGTGGAGAAGGTAGTTCCTGGGCAGTCAACTCACTGATTTCACAGTTCTGCCCAAGCCGAGCCCTGGGTCCAGAAGTGCTAGGAACTCCCGGGAGGGAGGGTCAGGATGACCCCTGCTCCTGGAGTTCCCATTCGACTCCCACCTGATACAGCAGCCTCTTTGCAACGGGAGCGGTCGCCCTGCCCAGACTTGGAACACCAGCTGTGTCGAGGAGCCTGAGTTTCTGGCACAGCCTGTCCATCCCGGGCCGGCTCCCACCGTCAGAACGTTCTCCCACCGTTCTCCCACCCAAGCTGGGGCGGGAACTCGGGCGCCGCCGCCCTCTCCCCCAACCAAGGCAGCCCCTCGTCAGGCCAAGTTTCAAACGGCAAAGTCAAACGCGCTGAAGAGACCCGACTCCGCCCCTTCACCCTGCATCCCAGACACCTCAGAGCCTCAGCTGTCCAGAGAAGCTACCTCTCAGGCCTCCGCTGGCTCTCCTACGCGGGCAGCGCGGGGGCCAGGAAACTTGGCTTGTGTAAATCGACTGCGACGTTCGGGCGCCATCTTGCGTCCGTTCCTCTGGCCTCCAGGAACACACGGAAACCACATTTCCCAGCGTGCCTCGCGTGTCGGCGCAGGCGCAAAGAGCTTCCTCTCGTTTCTATGGGAACCTCGACCCCCAGAGTCCCGGACCCTTGACTCAGTGGAGCAAGAAGGTGTTGCTTCTTCCTGAGGTGCGCTGGAGCTGGGACAGGGTCTGCAAACGGTTGAGAGGGCAAAGTAGGGGGCTTGAGGGGAGGAAGCCAGGCCGGCCTTGCCTCCTGGGACCAGCGTTTCCAAATTCTCCGGGGCGTCCGGGCGTCCGCGTGCTCCTGAGGGCTCCTCGTTCTGAGGCGAAGGGGCTGAGGAAGGCCCGGGTCCGCAAGGCCAGCGTCCGGCTCTGGCCCGCGCGGCTCCGCTCGGCCTGCCAAGGGCCTGCGCACCGCCCACCGGTACACCTGGGACGTGGGCCAGGCGCTGGCAGCCTCTGGGATGGTTGGTGCCACAGGTGAACGTGGTGGTAGAGCGTCTGGCGGGACAACTAGCGCACCCAGGGCTGGATCTGGCTCTGCCTCTAATGGATTTGGGACCCAGGGTGGCTTCCAGCCCCTGTGGGGTTCAGCTGTCCCCTCTGCAAAATGAGGCTTGGACAGGAATTCTAGTGGCTTTGCAATTCTGTTGCGCAGCAGCCCCCGGCTCTGTGTGACCTGGAGCCGCGGTCCCCAACCTTTTTGGCACCAGGGAGCCGTTTCATGGAAGACAATTTTTCCACGTATGGGGGCGGGGCGGTGGGGGGGAGCGGAGGGAGGCGGAGCTCAGGCGGTGATGCGAGCGATGGGGAACAGCTGTAAATACGCTCGCCTGCCCGCTCACCTCTTGCTGTGCGCCCCCTCCAAGTTTCATGGAGGACTACTTTTCCACGGACGGGGGGTGGGGCGGTGGGGGGAGGCGGAGCTCTGCGGCCCAGTCCCTAGTAAGCCATGGACTGGTGCTGGTCCGTGGGGGTTGGGGACCACAGACCCAGAGGACATGTTCCTTTATCTCTCTGAGCCCGAGTTTCCTTCTCTGTAAAATAAGAAGGTTGAAGCAGATGCTCCCTAAGGTCTCTTCTAGCGCTGTGGTATTTTACGTACAGCTGGGTTCATTGCCCCTTATTGCACACCAAGTGAAAGAAGAAAGAAACGGAGCTGGAATGGTTTGAGCAAGAATCTCAGCTTTGGGTCTAGAGTCAGAGAAACTTGAGTTTCTGACTTTGGGCAAAGTTATTACATTTCTCGAGCCTCAGTTTCCTCATTTGCAAAATTAAGGATAGTACCACCTCAGGTTTTTGAGGATTAAATGAGATAATGCATGTAAGTTTTTAGCCCAGGGACTGCACATAGTAAGTGCCATCCCAAGTCCCAGCTTTCATTTCTGATAATTTTTAAAACATTCCTTAGCCTTTTCCTAATTTCTGAAGTTACTGCCTTTATTTCTGGGCAAATCCATTCTCCAAGGCAGGATGGTTTTATAGGCTGATTTTGATGGGGAAGCCAGTCTTCTTACCCAAGGTTATATACTCACAGCCAGTGTCTTACCTCCCTTTAGCTGTAGTGTGGATTATATCATTACTACACAGCATATACAAGGCCCAACACCACATAGTAGGAAAGATACTCTCCCTTCCTTAAGATTCACAGGATGTGAGCACCTATATGTTATGATGCAAAAACAGCTAAATATTGAACAATAATATATTTACATAAGACTGGATGGACATATGATTATAAGGAGTACCCAAGAATTCTACACTGCTTGCATTGAGTTCAAGCTTTATGTTAATTGGGAACATCCTAACAAGGAGTTTTAAATTAGTGATAAAAATGTATTTGTTATTTTTTAAAAAAAAATCTGGGCACTCCCAGTAGTTTTGCAAACAAGTCTTCATCCCAAAGCATCTTTATGTGGAAGCTGTATTCCATGAGCATTTTTTGAGCACCTATTATGTACATGGAACTGTGTGGGGTGCTATGAGGGATATGAAGATGTATAAGACAATTTTTGCCCTCAGGAAACATAGAGTCTAGTAGAGAGGATCAATTATGCGTATAAAACACATGTAATTCAAGTAGAAAAGTGTTGTGTCATAAGAGAGGTCCAGGTAACTGTGCTATGAAGATTCAGAGGCAGAAGAGACCACTACTAAGTCACCATATAATGAGAGAAGCAAGGAGAAAACACCATTTGAACCTCCTAAAGCATGTGGAAAATGTGGCTATGCCAAGAAGTAGGGAGAAGATATTCTGGACACCCTTTCCACAGCCTTGAGATACATGGAGAAGTGTTGTAGCCCTGATTTGATGGTGAGGTCCTAGATGACAGGGACTGGGCTTTGGTCAGTGTTTTCCTCTCCTATTTGGCACCTGGTTGGCCAATATTAGTGAATATTAGTGGTAAATACTAGTGGACGAATAGGAGCTATGAGTTTCCTACAAAGAGGAACTGAGCTGTGTGATCTCTGTATTACCCTGAGACCCTTTTATTAGACTTGCATGCCCTCTTACAGCCACTCTTCTAGGGAAAGAATGTGAATGGGGAGATAATTATGGCACAAGGGTCATATTGTTGGCACATTTTACACAGTACCAACCAACTGAGAGCCCAATGAACAAGGTCTCATAAATGGACAGAAGGGTTTGCGAGCCTCTTTCCCTGGAACTGAGGGGAAAAACCATGAGGGGAGGAAACAGAAGCATAGGATCCGGAGGTAGGCTTGAGGACCAGTGATGGATATTCTTTTGGCTCTTGTGTTCATTCTTGGCTCTTCTTTTTCTGTGGCCCACTCCTCCCCAGGGACATTCTTTCCCACCTGTGACCCACCTGGAAGTGGGAAACTATGTCTACCATGCCAATAGGTTGCCAAGGCATGCATCCACTGCAAAGGACTGAAGCTAGCTTTGGCAGTGCCATCTTCAGGCTGATTTCTGGGGCCCTGCCCTTCTCCAGTCCTGCCCAGTGCTGAATCTGTGCCAGGTACTAGCTCTGAAGTAGACCCTGAGACAAGAGTCTGATGACCCATGGAGGGGAGAACCACCTCAGGACCTGGGATGGAGGTGTCTTTCTTGAGAAGGGCACAAGAGAAAGTTGAAAGAAGAATGGCTTGAGGACAGGGAAAATCCTTATAAGTCCTATGTAACCCATCAAGGGTCTAGATTCCTCCTGGAATCCTTTGTTGCTCAGAGAGTGCAGTCACCCTCAGAACAAGGAAGCTGGGGAGAGGTTAAACAGGTGTAATCAGAGAGGGGATAGGACACAACTGACTGCCTTTTTTGTCCCTAGATATGGGACAGTACAGGACATCTGGGAGCCACAAACACGCCTTTTCCTGGAGATGCAACCCAGGGTGACCTATTACACCATCCTGGCAGCTTATGCTTTCGCGCCAGAGCCCTGCTCTTCCTCTTCGTCCTGCTCCCCACATTGGCTCCCCCTCCGTGGCTGCAGGTAAGTAAGTGCCTGTGGGGTGCATCAGGATTTCTTTGTTGCTGAGTGCTGCGTAAAGCCTTAGTACCTCCAGGCCTAGTACTTAAGAGAAGGTTATGACAGCTCAGGGCCTAACGTATAGACCTATGTCAGCCTACTTCAAGGGCATTATGGTCCTTTACAAAGCACTGTCACTTACTTGTGATCTCACTTTATCTTAACAACAGCTGGAAGGTCTTGTATTACAACTTTGATTTTCCATGTTAGGGGTCTGAGTCCTTAGGTTGTAGGTCAAAGACCTATGTGATGGCACTGAAACCAGTGATCTTTCCACTGCCTCTGTTATCACTGAAGGGGTGCCATCGGCCTACTGGTGAAGCCATGGTCCTAGACTAACCTGAAAGTAGACCAAGACTCTCCTTTTTTCCCATTCAGCTAGAATTTCCTGCCCATTTTCCTGTTTTCCATCCCAGCCTAGCTTCTCCCTGTTGGACACATTGTTGATCAGTCTCTTACTGTCATGTCTTCACTAGATGCTGGCTGTTTTCATGGTAGCAGGTCCCATGAGAGAGATAGTACTCCTCCCCTTGATTCTGCCAGGGTTGCCCTCTCCCAGGTAGGTACCCTGGATAGCTGGGATACTAGGGTATTCTGTATCTGGGCTAGAGAACCAGAAATGGAAAAGCTGCTCACCCACTGTGTGGGGAGGGAAGTTTGCCTGGTAGGATTGGCCTGGGTAGTAATGCCACATCCCACCCCATTGGCACCCCTGACAGCATCTCAGTGAGCCTCAGAGGTAACAATGGGGAGGTGAGTATAGCAGGGAAAGAAACAAGGTGCAAACCCAGGCTAAGGCAGCGTCCTACACGCTGGCCTAACTCAAGCTAGAGACACTTGTGGGGGTGGTGGATGGGTTTGGGTGAAGGAAGATGCTTCTAGAGGCTAGGGCGGGGATAGGGACTGGTTATATGCATCCTACATAATTTATCTTCCTATGGCCTTAGAAGGCTTGCAACTGGGCAGGTTTGCTCAAAACAGCAGCTGCCTGTCTCTGCAGGCAGCACACACTGCTGCAGCTCATCTCTTGGTTTGGCAGACTGACTCCCGTCCTAGGAAGCTCCTCTAAAGACCTTCTCCACACCCTCCACCCTCACCAGTGGCTCAGCAAGATGTCTCCTCCAGCTTTGTTCTCAGTCCGAAGGTCTCATCATTCCAAATGTTCCTATGCTAGGCTGAACTCTGTCTCCTCAGAATGTCCTTACTCCTCCCAACTTAAAGCTCTTATTTTCAACACAGAAATGGGAAATTGGGAGGGAGGCTGAGTTAGGGATAGAGTAAGTGCTTTTAGGACAACAGATGGAATTATTTTGGGGTCAGTGGGATGCCTGAGCTGGTAAGCAGTGATCTCCCTACCCAAGTACTTATGAATATCCAGTGTAGTGGGTGGAACTGGCCTATAGCCAGGCCTACATGCTGTTATTACAGCAAGATCTGCTGGTGGTCCCCACTGGCCCACCCTCCATTCTGCTCCAGCATCATCCTCCACCTCAGCCGTGTTCATTCATCTCTTCCCTCTTTCCTTCCTCCCCTCCCTCTAGGCAGTGCCAACAATCGCCACTAAGCACAAAGACAAATACCCTTGCCTGGCCCAACCACTCTTGAGCTTCCTAGGAGTGCCCGCTTGACCTGCATGCTGCAGGACTTGTGCTCCTTGGCAGATACCTCTGATTCCTCTCCTCTTAAAAAGGAAAAAGGACTCAGATAAGAGGGGAAGTTAGGGCAAGAAGACTTGGAACTATGTGGATGCTAGATGTAAAGGAACTAAGCTGAAAGAATGCTACTAGAAAAGAACTGAAGGCACCAGGAGCCTTGGGGAGCTGTAAGAGCCTGATGGTCCCTGGGAATGGGTTCTAGGGCCAGGTGAGGCTGGTCTGATGGAGAAACTGTCCTTGGAAGGAGAATTCTGTTTCTGGTTGGATTCCTGTTTGAGTCTGTGGGACTGTGAAGGATCCATTTGACCGGAAGGCTGGTATAAAATTAAACTCATTCTAGAGTGTTGTGGCGTCAGCCTAGCTCACAGCAACCTCAAATTCCTGGACTCAAGTGATCCTCCTGTCTCAGCCTCCCGAGGAGCTGGGACTACAGGCATGTGCCACCATGCCCGGCTAATTTTTTTCTATATGTATATTTTTTAGTTGTCCAGCTAATTTCTTTCTATTTTTAGTGGAGATGGGGTATTGCTCTTGGTCAGTCTGGTCTCGAACTCCTGAGCTCAAACGATCCGCCTGCCTCGGTCTCCCAGAGTGCTAGGATTACAGGTGTGAGCCACCACACCCGGCCTCATTCCTTTTTCTTACAGTTCATTTCTGAGTCTTGAGCTCCAAACCAGCCCCTCCTGCTGACTTTTCCATTTCCTCTATTCTTCTATACCCTATTACCGCTAGTCTCCTACACCCAGACATAAACTGCAGGATGATAACTCTGACTTTCCACACTTAATCAATTATTAAATTCTGAAAGTCCTTCACAAAACAGTTGCCTTTTGTTCCCACTTCCTCCACCTAGCACAAGGGCCTGTTCCCATGCCTCAACTACTATAATCGCCTCCCAGCTAGTCATGTCCTTCAGTCTGTCCAGAGCATCATGACTACATAGATTCATCTTTCAGAAGTATTCCGTCACTTCATATATGATACTTTTACGTTCAGTGCCTTCAGCAGTGCTCTCTATTGCCTACCAAGTGCAGTACGGACTCTCTGTTCTTTTGCTCAGGGCCTTTCCCAACCTGGAACCAACCTACCTTTCTGGCTTTATCTCCCAGAACATCCTAGTATGTACCTTTCACTCTGATCAAACTAGGCTACTGACTATCCCTTGAAAACACTTTGCCCACCTCTTCACCTTTGCTCATGCTATTCTTTCTATCTGGGAGTTCCCCCTCTCCATTTAAAATGTATTTATTGAGCACTTTCTTTTTATTTTGAAAAATTTAAGACCTACAGAGAAGCTGAAACAATAGTACAATGAATACCCTTATGCCATACATCTAGATTCCACCAGTTGTTATTGCCATATTTCTTTCTTTTCTCTCTCTTTTTTTTTCAGGACACATTGAAAATAAGTCACAGGCATTATTACACTTCACCCCTAAATATTTTGGTTTGTAGATCCTAAAAATAAAGACATTATCCTATCTAACCACAATATCCTTGTTTAAAAAATTGATAAAATATACATAACATAAAATTTACTATTTTAATCATTTTAAAGTGTATAATTGTGGCATTAAATACATTCACAATGTTGTGCAACCATCTCCACTACCCGTTTTCAGAACTTTTTCATCATCACAAACAGAAACTCTGTACCCATTAAACTATAACTCCCCATTCCTCTCTGATAACGTTTATTCTACTTTCTGTCTCTGTGAATTTGCCTCTTCTGGTTACCTCATATAAGTTGAAACATACATTATTTGTCCTTTTGTGTGTGGCTTATTTCACTTAGCATAATGTTTTCAGGGTTCATCCATGTTGTAGCATGTATCAGAATTTCATTCCTTTTTAAGGCTGAATAATATTTCCTTCTATGGATATCCTACATTTTGTTTATCCATTTATCTATTAATGCATATTTGGGTTGTTTTAACCTTTGGCTGTTGTGAATAATGCTGCCATGAACATTGGTTTACAAGTGTCTGTTTGAGTCACTGCTTTCAATTCCTAAGAATCGAACTGCTGGGTTATATGGTAATTCTATGTTTAACTTTCTTAGGAACTGCCAAACTGTTTTCCGTAATGACCAAGAAATAATAATGCAATGTTATTATCTAGACTACAGACCATAATTACATTTCTCTGAATATCCCTAGATTTTCCATTACAGCTATAAAAAAATTTGATTCAGGATCCAATCTGGGGTCACTGATTGCATTTGGTTGTCATATTTCTTGATTCTTCTTGCCTTTTTGGATTTCATGATGTTGGCATTTTTGAAGGATCCAAGCTAGTCATCTTGTAGAATATCCCTCAGTTTGGGTCTGTTTGAATGTTTCCTTACAATTAGCTTCACGTTAAGCCTTTTTGCAAGAATACTACATAATAATACAAGAATACTACATAAGAATAATGTATAACATGTTCTCCCTGTTTGTTGCATTATTTTAGTCATATTATGTTGCTTTATCCATTTGTTGGTGACACTGAGTTTATTTACTTGGTTAAAATAGTACCTGCAAGGTCTGTTCATTGTCAAGGAACTCTTTTCCCTTTATAATCATAAGTAATCTGTTGGGTGGTAAGTTGAGACCATGTGAATGTCCTGTTCCCCATCATTCTATCAACCAGTGGTTTTAGCATCAAGTGATAATCTTTGCCTGAATTATTTATTTCATTGTTCTTTATTTTAATTATTTATTTGTTGAGACAGAGTCTGGCTATATTGCCCAGGATAGAATGCAGTGGCTATTCACAGGTGTGATCATAGCACACTACCGCCTTGAATTCCTGGGCTCAAGCAATCCTCCCCCCTCATGCTCCTGAGTAGCTGGGACTACAGGCACACACCACTGTGCCCAGCTGCTTTTAAAATTCCTTCTATATTTATTATGCATTTAATACAATAAGTTATTATTCTTCAGTAAGGAAGAATAAGAAGAATTTTTCCCATCCCCATTTCTAGTATCACAATAGATTCATCTATTCTTTTTTTATTCTGTATGTTAATATAATAGGAGTCATTGCAATCATTATTTTTTTGGTGCTCAAATTTTCCCATATTTGGCCAATGAGAGCTCCTTCAAGCTGTATACACCTTGTATTTTCCCTATCCCAAACATGGAATCAGCCATTTGTCCAAAGATCTCTAGTTTCTTTAAGAAGGGAGAAATACTTAGAAACTAAGATCTAGGTTCTAGGCGTAATCATTGCTACTAGGTTTTATTGCTTCTGGGCCTTTTCAACAGACAGAGAGTGAAAAACATCTTTTTTTTAAGTCACTGAGTTTTAGGACTTATGCTTCTGATTATGTCAGAGTCCTCCCATGGTAAACAACTATAAAACTGGGTTAAATATATAGGGCAACTATTATTGGGCTTTCAGCAATAAGCAGGACTGTGATTACTAAGAGAAAGAAAATACTTGAGGTGAGCTCCACATTAACCCTGGCCCATGAACCTCTGCCTGGACAATTTGATGACCACAAAACAGAGATGGAGCCCATGCAGAGCACAACAGTTCTGCTGAGCTGGTAAGGCAGAGCTCACAGTTGAGGGCTGCCGAAGCAGGGCAGGTATACTGGAAAGGTGGGAGCTGTGCAGATGCCAAGAGGTTCATATGTGGGTTTTCTGTGAATCCTTAGTGGCCAGTTGGGCTGTATGTATGCAAGGTGAGACTTTATGAGACCTGGCAGAGAGTTGCTGCTGCTGTGGGGTTGGGAGATATATGGAGATACTAAATGTCACACAGGGCTGGGAGCATTTGAGTTCTGGTCTAGCCAGAATGGAAACAGTTCATTAATATCCTGGGCATTGAGCTGAGATACCAGAAGGGCCATGCCTTAGGAATAAGGATCATGACCTAGAACAGAAGCAGGCAGACTACAGCCTGCCCATATCTTACCAACCATGAGCCAAATATAGCCACGTGTATTTATTTACATATTGTCTGTGGCTGATTTTACACTATAGTGGCAGAGTTGAGTAGTTATAACAAAGACCATATGGCTTGAAAAACTGAAATATTTACTATCTGGCTTTTCACAGAAGTCAGCTCTTTCCTAACTTCTTCCATAGAATAAGGGTTACTCTAAACCTGCCCTGATAAAGCCTAAAACCAAGTCTCAAAAACATCAAGAAGTATTGCTGGAAATGAATTACCTACCAGAACAAAACTCAACTTTCTTTAAAAGAAAGTGCTATTATCCAGACAAGTCCAGCATATAATAAAAAATTACTAGTCATTCAAAGAAGGAAGAAAATGTAATCCATAATCAAGGAAAAAAGCAGTCGTTAGAAACATACCCTGAGGTGATCCAGATATTGAAATTAGTGGATGAGATCTTTAAAGCAGCTACTATAAATATGATTAAAGGCTTAAAAATATGGTGGCCTTAATGGGGAATCTCAGAAGAGAAACTGAAACTTTAAAAAAGAACCAAAGAGAAATTCTAGAATTGAAAAGGGTAATATCTGAAATGTAAAATCCATTGGATGGACTTAACAGAAGGTTGAAGAAGGCTTGGCAGAAGAAATGGCCATGTACCTAAAAGTCAGGTCCAGAGAAATGATCTCAATTGAAAATCAAAGACAAAAATGTTGAAGAGAAATTATTGGAGTTTCAGTAATCTGTGGGACAATATCAAGCAGTCCAATGTGTTTGGAGTACCAGAAGGAGAGGAGAGAGAGAATGGGACAGACAAAACTATCTGAAGAGATGAATGGTCAAGAAAATTGGAAATTTGATGAGAAATATTCACTTACAGATTCAAGAAGTTTAGCAAACCCCAGGCAGGATCAACACAAATAAAATCATACCTAGACTAGACACATCATAGTCAAATTGCTGAAAACCAAAGGTAAAGAAAATATTTTGAAAGCAGGCAGAGAAAAAGACGTATAACATAAAGGGGAACAATGATATGAAAAAATGGAGGACAGATGACTATGGAATCACATCTTTAAAGTGCTGACAGTAAAAGAATTTCAATCTAGAATTCTATATCCAATGAAAATATCCTTCAAAATGTGGGAGAAATAAAGTCACTTTCAGAAAAATTAAAGATGAGAGAATTTACCAGCAGACCTGTATTATGAGAAATGCTAAAGGAAATTATTTAGGCAGAAAGGAAATTTGGAAACTTGTATCTATGGGAAGGAATGAAGAGCCACAGAAATGATTATATCTGGGTTAATAGAAAAGAGAATAGCTTTTTTCTTCTCTTAACCATGAAAGACATATGACTATTTATAGCAAAAGTGCTATTATTGTAAGATACATGTAAAATACATGATAATACTACAAAGAGTGGGGGAGTAAATAAAATTATGTGGCTGTAGGTTTCTATATTTGTGAAGTGTCAAGAAGTGTAGTTAGACTGTGATAAATTAGTGATGCATATTATAATTTCTAGAGCAACCATTAAAAATAATAAAGGAAATATAGCTAAAAAGCAAATAAAGGAAATAATTTGTTCCCAGCAGACCTGCACTATGAAATATTAATTATATTCCCTATATATTCTATATTATATATATTCAATATATAATTATATAATGAATATCAAATTATATGTAAACATATTACTTATAGTCAATTCCTCAAAAAGAAGGCAGGAGAAGAAGAACAGAAGAATTTTAAAAAGACATGGGGACAAATAGAAAACAAATAGCAAGATGATAGACTTTGTTTTTTTTTGTTTTTCTGAGACAGAGTCTCACTCTGTTGCCCGGGCTAGAGTGCCCTGGTGTCAGCCTAGCTCACAGCAACCTCGAACTCCTGGGCTCAAGCAATCCTTCTGCCTGAGCCTCCCAAGTAGCTGAGACTACAGGCATGCGCCACCATGCCCAGCTAATTTTTTCTATATATTTTTAGTTGGCCAATTAATTTGTTTCTATTTTTAGTAGAGACGGGGTCTGGTCTTGCTCAGGCTGGTTTCAAACTCCTGACCTTGAGCGATCCACCTGCCTTGGCCTCCCCGAATGCTAGGATTACAAGCGTGAGCCACTGCGCCTGGCCGATAGATTTCGTTATGGGCTGAATTGTGTCCCCCTCCAAAATATGTTGAAGTCCTAACTGCTACTGCCTCAGAATACAACCATATTTGGAGATAAGAGTCTTTACAGAGGTTTTAAGTTAAAATGAAGTCATTAGAGTAGACCCTAATACAATATAAGCAGTGTCCTCAAAAGAGAAAATTGGACACAAGACAGTACAGAGGAAAGACGATGTGGCCATCTACAAGCCAAGGAGAGAGGCGTAGAACAGCTCCTTTCCTCATGGCCCTCAAAAGTAGTTAACTCTGCCAACAACTTGATCTCAGATTTCTAGTCTCCAGAACTGTGAGAAAATAAATGTCTGTTTTTAAGCCACCCAATCTGAGGTACTTTGTTATGGCAATCTGTCTTGGTCTTTTTTGTGCTGCAGTAACAGAAAACCTAAGACTGGGTAATTTATAAAGAACAGAAATTTATTCTCTCACAGTTCTGGAAGCTGGGAAGTCCAAGATCAATGTGCCAGCAACTGGTGTGAGCCACCTTATTGCATCCTCACATGGCAGAAGGTGCAAGAGCAAGAGAAAGTGAACTTTGTGTCTTTACATGGCAAAAGAGCAGAAGGCAAGAGGGTGAACCTACTCCCACAAGCCCTTTTTGTAATGGCCTTAATCCACTAGGCTCTGCCTTCATGATCTAAACACTTCCCAAAAGACCCCACTTTCCAACATTGTTACATTGGGGATTAAGCTTCCAACACATGAATTTTGGGGGACATATTCAGACCATAGTAAAACTCCAGCAAATTAATGCAGACTTAAACCCAATTGTATTAATAACTCCATTAAATATAAACATTCTAAGTAAAAGAGATTATCAGATAAGATAAAAAAATGAAGACTCAACTATATAATATCTAAAGAAGATACACAGTTAACCCTTGAATAACACTAGTTTGAACTGCAGAGATCCACTTATATGCAGATTCTTTTCACGAAATATAGTGGAAAATTTTTTGGAGATTTGCAGCAATTTGAAAAAACTCACAGATGAACCGCATAGCCTAAAAATATCAAAAAAATTGAGGAAAAGTTAGGTATGTCATGACACATAACCTATATGTAGATACTAGTCTATTTTATCATTTACTATCTTAAAATATACATAAATTTATTATAAAAAGTTAAAATTTGGCCAGGCACAGTGGCTCACTCCCTGTAATCCTAGCACTCCAGGAGGCCAAGGTGGGAAAATTGCTTAAGGTCAGGAGTTTGAGACCAGCCTGAGCAAGAGCAAGACTCTGTCTCTACAAAAAATAGAAAAAATTATCCAGGGGTGGTGGCATGCACCTGTAGTCCCAGTTACTCAGGAGGCTGAGGCAAGAGGGTCGCTGGAGCCCAGGAATTTGAGGTTGCTGTGAGCTATGATGACACCACTGTATTCCAATCCAAGCAACAGAGTGATACCCTGTCTCAAAAAAAAAAGTTAAAATTTATCAAAACTTATACACAAGCACACATATACTGTACATGGCACCATTTGCAGTTGAGAGAAATGTAAACAAAATATTAAATCATAACTACATAAAACTATTTTCAGTAATATTGTACTAAGTAACAATTTGATTGCCATCTACTATTGCTAGTGCAGTGAGCTCAAGTGTTGTGAGAAGCCTCCTGTGACACTAATTATTTCCACATGAGCAGTTTGTTTCTCTAGTAAATTGCATATCACAGTAAAAAGTGATCTCTCACAGTTCTCATGTATTTTTCATTGTGTTTAGTACAATGCCATAAACCAAGTTTTTTAAGATAACACCATGGGACCCGTATGAAGTGCCACTAGTGATGCTGGAAGCACTCCCGAGAAGCATAGAAAAGTCATGGCATTACAAGAAAAAGTTGAATTGCTTGATATGTACTATAGAGTGAGGTCTGCAGCTGTGCTTGCCCACCATTTCAAGATAAATGAATCCAGTGAAAGGATTATTGTAAAAAAAAAAAAAAAAAGGAATTTCATGAAGCTGTCATTTTAGCTATACCAGCAGGTGCAAAAACCTTCCATTTCTTATAAAATACCTTTTTAAATGCATTTTTCAGCACAAGGTATATTATCAAAGTCTCCATGCTACTGGTTCAGCTTTAGGAAAAACATATAACCTAATTGGCAAAGTCAGTCCTTAACAATCCACTCTCAAATGGATTTTTCAGATACACATAAATATATACCCCTAGTTAATGTTCTTATTTCTGAATTATAGTACAAATAAACCATTGTCATACAGATGAAATAAGGTATATCCTTTATACTTTGGGGAACCTCTTTCTCCATCCTCTCGTGGGATTCCCACAAGTTCCTAGAAACGCATTGCAGAAAGATGCACTGGGTAACTGGCTTACCAGAGACCAATTACAAGGTAGGAAGTTGAAGATCTGAATATGAATCCTGGAACAGCTTTGAAGCTATCCAAGTGTGCATTTCCTCTCGATGTCACCCACCAAGGGTATGAACACCTCAGTCTAAGTCACTTCCCAGTGTGCTCCTCACTAACAATGTCCAGTTTTCCCTTACTCTTTTAGAGATCTTCACCCATTTTTAGGATGCCAACTTAAACTTGGCCAGGTTGAATTAACCCAACACCAGATGCCTCCCCTCCCTTTTTTCACACAGCTATGCAAATTGGGAAGGCCAAAGATAAGACTGCAAGAGTTAAAGTTTAAATTTCACAGGTAAGCTTTCTTTCCGATGAAAATACTATGTGGCAGTTCACACTTGAACACTTGGTATAACACACACAAACCCCCACCCTATCTGGCACAGATATACTCAACATGTTATATTAAGTGTAATTTCCATTTTATTTTTTTCCACAGGATAGTTTTTCTTTAGTCCTCAAGGACTCAACTCCTTACATGGGCTTTGGTGGAGTTCGTGGGGCAGCACCTGCAGATCTAAATTGGGGTGGGGGTTTCGGTCCTTGGGGGCTTCCTGAGAATGACCCCTGACTACCTTGTGTGAATGGCGCAACTCATGCAGTAAAATGCAGCTTCGCATACAGCTTGGGAAGCACATAGGCATCGAAGACACTTGCTTCAGAATGTCCCTGACTCCTGTGGCCCCCACTATGTTCCAAATGATGAACTGCTTTATAGCTCTGTCTTTAGGCACCCAGCAGGCCCAGTTTGTGCAGCAAACAGGCTGCACATGGACACAGCCCTTTTTGGCAACACCATTGTTCCTTCTTTTCTTTGTCATTTTGGAAGTGAGGACTCAAAAGAGGCAAAATACCTTTTTATCTCATATTAAAAATTCAACTTTTATGTGGGTACAGGATTACTGTAAGAAAGGCAAACCTAATATGTTTTGAGAAAAAGTAAAGTCATTATATGACAACCTAAAGCAGAAGGAAGGTGAAAGATCTAAAGCTGGAGAATTTTTTTTTTTTTGGAGACAGAGTCTCACTCTGTTGCCCTGGCTAGAGTGCCGTGGCATCAGCCTAGCTCACAGCAACCTCAAACTCCTGGGCTCAACCGATCCTTCTGCCTCAGCCTCCCAAGTAGCCGGGACTACAGACATGTGCCACCATGCCCGGCTAATTTTTTCTATATATATTTTTAGTTGGCCAATTAATTTATTTCTATTTTTAGTACAGACGGGGTCTCGCTCTTGTTCAGGCTGGTTTCGAACTCCTGACCTCGAGCGATCCGCCCACCTCGGCCTCCCAGAGTGCTAGGATTATAGGCGTGAGCCACCGCGCCCAGCCTAAAGCTGGAGAATTTAATGCCAACAAAAGATGGTTTGATAATTTTAGAAAGAGGTTAGGCTTTAAAAATGTCAAGATAACAGGAGAAGCAGCTTGTGTCCAGCAGATGAGATCCCAGATGCCATTAAGAAAATCATTGAGGAGAAATGATATCTGCCTGAACATGTTTTTAATGCAGACAAAAGTACCCTATTCTGGAAAACAGTTCCACAAAGAATATTTATTAGAAGAAAGATACGTGAGCACCAGGATTTAAGGCAGGAAGGGATAAGCTGCTAACCCTCCTGTTTTGTGCAAATGCAGTTAGGCTTATGATCAGGACCACCCTTATCTATAAAGCTGCTAACCCCTGAGCCTTGAAGGGAAAAGATAAACACCAGCTGCCAGTCTTTTAGTTGTATGACAAGAAGCCCTGGAAAATGAGAACCCTTTTTCTGGATTGATTCCATTGATGCTTTTTCCCTGAAGTCAAGAAGTACCGTGCTAGTAAAGGACTGCCTTTTAAAGTTCTTTTGATATTGGACAATGCTCTTGGCTACTTAAAACCCCATGAGTTTAACACCGAAGGTGTTGAAGTGGTCCACTTGCCCCCAAACGCAGCATCTCTACTTCAGTCTCATGAGGACCTTTGAGGCACATTATACATAATACTTTATGGAAAGGATTGTCAATACTATGGAAGAGAACCCCAGTAGAGAGAACATCATGAGACACTGGAAGGATTACACTATTGAAGATTCTATCATTGTGATATTAATAGAAAAAGCTGTGAAAGCCATGAAGCCCAAAACAATAAATTCTTGCTGGAGAAAACTATGTCCAGATGTTATACATGACATCATAGGACTTACAACAGAGCCAATCAAGGATATCATGAAAGAGATTGTGGATATGGCAAAAAAATATTGGGGGTGAAGGGTTTCAAGATATGGATCTTAGAGAAATTCAAGGGTTAATAGACACCACACCAGAGGAATTCACAGAAGACAACGTGAATCCTAGTATTTTGGGAGGCTGAAATGGGAGGATCGTTTAAGGCCAAGAGTTTGAAACTAGCCTGAGCAACATAGTGAGACTGTGTCTCTACAAAAATAGGAAAATTTGCCAGGTGCGGTGGTGGGCACCTATAGTTCAGCTACTCAGGAAGGTGAGGCAGGACAATTGCTTGAGCCCAGGAGTTTGAGGTTGCAGTGAGCTATGGTAACGCTATTGCACTCTAGCCCAAGTAACAGAGTGAGACCCTGTGTCAAAACAAAACAAACAAACAAACAAACAAAAGATAACGACTTGATGGAGATAAGTGGTTCCAAACCAGTGCCCACCCAGGCTGGAGTGCGGTGGTGCAATCATAGCTCACTGTAGCTTTGAACTCTTGGGCTCAAGTAATCCTCCTGCATCAGTCTCCTAAGTTGCTGGAATTACAGGCATAAGCCACTGTGCTCGGCTCAAGATTGCTTTTAACTCCTTTGATAACATGCACCCTTCTGTGATACAGGCACAGAAACCAAAGAAAACAGTGGAAGAAGGATTGGTACTATATAGAAACATTTTTAGAGAAATGAAAAAGCAAAAATGTCAGACAAGTTACAATGTATTTCTGTAAGGTTACACCAAGTGTGCCTGCCTCTCCTGTCTCCCCTCTACCTTCCCCATGTATTTTGTATTTCACCTCTGCCACTCCTAGACAATAGGACCAACTACTACTCTTCCTTCTCCTCCTCAGCCTACTCATCATGAATATGATGAGGATGAAGACCTTTATAATGACCTGCTTCCATTTAATGAATAGTAAATATATTTTTTCTTCCTTATGATTTTCCTAATAACGTTTTCTTTTCTCTCTTTTACTTTATTATAAGAATATAGTATATAATACATACAACATACAAAATATGTGTTAATCAACTTTTAGTGTTAAAGCTTCTAGTCAACTGTAGGCTATTAGTAGGTAAGTTGGGGGGGAGTCAAAAGTTATACATGGATTTTTGACTGTGCAGGGGCATTGGCACTCCTAAGCCCTGTGTTATTCAAAGGTCAACTGTACTTTTGATATACAGACACAGATAAAAAGTAAAAGGTTGAAAAAAGACACACTATGCAAATAGAAATCACTAGAAAGCTGGTGTGGCTATATTAATATCAGACAAAGTAAACTTCAAGACAAAGAGAATTAGCAGAGATAAAGAGAGATTTAGAAAAGGGTCAATTGTGCAGAAAGATGTAATCCTACTAACAGTTAATATTAGAGCTAGAAAAACTGACAGAACCAAAGAGAGAAACAGACAAATACACAATTGTCAGAGATTTCAAAATGCCTCTGTTGGTAATTGATAGAACAACTAGACAAAAAAGTAGTAGTATATAAAGAGAGTTGACATTAGAGAAACCCCACCCAGTAATTGCACAATGTATATTTTTTTCAAGCACGCAATGAATGTTAGACAAGCTAGATTATATCCTGAGCCATAAAATAAGTCTCAATACATTTTAAAATATTTAAATCTTTCAGTAAACTCTATGATAACAATGAAATTAAATTAGAAACAAATAATATAGCTAGAAAAATCCCCAAATATTTAGAAATTAAAGAATATATTTCTTTTTTTTTTTTTTTGAGACAGTCTCGCTCTGTTGCCCAGGCTAGTGTGCCGTGGCATCAGCCTAACTCACAGCAACCTCAAACTCCTGGGCTCAAGCGATCCTCCTGCCTCAGCCTCCCGAGTAGCTGGGACTACAGGCATGCGCCACCATATCCGGCTAATTTTTTCTATGTATTTTTAGTTGTCCAGCTAATTTATTTCTATTTTTAGTAGAGACGGGGTCTCGCTCTTGCTCAAGCTGGTCTCAAACTCCTGAGCTCAAACGATCCTCCTGTCTCAGCCTCCCAGAGTGCTATGAAATTAAAAAATATATTTCTATATAACTAATGAGTCAAAGAAGAAAGCATAAATGAAATGATAAACTATTTCAAACAGAAGGATAATGAAAGCACAGCATATCAAAATGTGTGTGGTGCAGCTAAAGAAGTGCTTAGAAGAAATTTTATAACTTAAATGCCTATATTAGAAAAAAAGAATGGTTTAAAATGATAATTCTCTGTTTCTACCTAAAGAAGATAGAAAAAGTTTGGCAGTTTCTCCAAAAGTTAAACAGAATTACCATTTGACCTAGCAATTCTACTTCTAAGTATATACCAAGGAGAATTGAAAACATGTTCATACAAAACTTGTACATGAATGTTCATAACAATATTAGCCAAAAAGTGGAAAGAATCCAACTATCCATCAGCAGATGAAAGGATAAACAAAATGTGGTATATCTACACGGTATTATTTAGCCATCAAGAGAAATGAAGTAGTTATATGCTACAAGACAGCTGAACATTGAAAACCTTATTTATTTATTTATTTTTTTTGAGACAGAGTCTCACTTTGTTGTCCAGGTTAGAGTGAGTGCCGTGGCGTCAGCCTCGCTCACAGCAACCTCAATCTCCTGGGCTCAAGCGATCCTCCTGCCTCGGCCTCCCGAGTAGCTGGGACTACAGGCACACACCACCATGCCCGGCTAATTTTTTGTATATATATTTTTTTAGTTGGCCAATTAATTTCTTTCTATTTTTAGTAGAGACGGGGTCTCACTCTTGCTCAGGCTGGTTTTGAACTCCAGACCTTGAGCAGTCCTCCTGCCTCGGCCTCCCAGAGTGCTAGGATTACAGGCGTGAGCCACCGTGCCCGGCCTGAAAACCTTATGCTAAGTAAAAGAGGCCAGACACAAAAGGCCACATATTGTATGATTCCATATATGTGACATGTTCAGAATAGGCAAATCCATAGAGACAGAAAGTAGATTAGTGGTTGCCAGGGAGAATTGGGACTGACTGCCAGTAGGTATAGGGTTTCTTTCTGGAGTGATGGAAATGTTATGGAATTAGATAATGGTAATGGTTGCACAATATGATGTATATACTAAAAAACACTGAATTGTATTTAAAATGGTGAATTTTATGTCATATGGGTTATATCTCAAAAAAAGAACATAAGCCAGACACAGTGCCATGCACCTATAATCCCAGCCACTCAGGAGGCTGAGGTGGGAGGATTGCTTGAGCCCAAGAGTTGAAGTCCAGCTTGGGCAATATAGTAAAATATTCTGTCTCAAAAAAAAAAAAGAAAAGAAAAGACATTTTAAGAAAAACTTATGTACATTATGAACATAGATACAAAATCCTCAACAAAATATTAGCAAATAAAACTCAACAACAGAAAAAAATGACCAACCCAGTAATAAAATTAGTTTAGGCTGGGCATGATAGCTCATGCCTGTAATCCTAGCACTCTGAGAGGCCAAGGCAGGAGGATTGCTTGAGTTCAGGGGTTCGAGACCAGCCTGAGCAAGAGCGTGACCCCATCTCTACTATAAATAGAAAGAAATTAGCCAAACAACTAAAAATAGAAAAAATTAGCCAGGCACGGTGACACGTGCCTGTAGTCCCAGCTACTTGGGAGGCTGAGGCAGGAGGATTGCCTGAGCC
>VBSM01000988.1:1676756-1701878 GCA_008086735.1 Cheirogaleus medius | reverse complement strand
AAAAAAAGAAGCTACACAACCCCAATGGAGAAGTGACTTAGGTAGAGCCCAGATTTCACTGAAGTGTAGGTAGCCAGCCTTCACAGCTCTCACACAAGTGATTCTCACAGGCTGGATGGGACCAACATGCCAAAGAGTAGGTGTGAGTGAAATGGGAAGGTTCTGTCAGCTTTGAGTGCTTACCATATAGCTGACCCTGTGATAAGTATTCACCAGCAAGGATAAAATACTCCTCAGCAGTGGGGACAGTGAAATGTATTGTTGTAGCAATGTGGCATGCTGTAATAAAATATAAACAGGTTACCATGGGGAGCAGGGGAAGAATCCTTCACTCTTCTTGGGGAAGGCTGTACAGGGAGAGAAACATTACGCAGTCAGGGGTGGGGCTCGCAGGAGTAGGAACCATCAGCACCCTAGGTGATGTGAAGGAGGCATCTACTCCAAGGGAGGTTTCTAGGAAATGCCTTTTCCTTCAGGAGAGAGGACCAAAGTCAGGCTCAAGAAAGACCCAGGACCCAACACATGGTCCACCATCACTTGTCCACCTTGTGAAACCCCTACTCATCCTTAAATACTCAGCTAAAGGGTTGTCCTCAGGAGGCCTCTGAGTTTCCACAGGCCACGCTCACACCTGTCTTGCAGCATTGTTGGAAGTTCACTTGCACATCTTTTTTCTCTCTCCCTACTACAGTAAGTTCTTGGAGCTTAGGGACTGGGGTTCTAATCGTTTGCATCTGCCATGACTAGCACAAAGTTGTTTTTCAGTTTAGGACTCAGGTGGATAAACTGGAAACCTACTTGCATAGAAAAGTAGGAATCGGCCGGGCACGGTGGCTGACGCCTGTAATCCTAGCACTTTGGGAGGCCGAGGCAGGAGGATTGCTTGATGAGCTCAGGAGTTCAAGACCAGCATGAGCAAGAGTGAGACCCTGTCTCTACTATAAATAGAAAGAAATTAGCCAAAACAACTAAAAATAGAAAAAATTAGCCGGGCACAGTGGTGCATGCCTGTAGTCCCAGCTACCCGGGAGGCTGAGGCAAGAGGATCGCTTGAGCCCAGAAGTTGGAGGTTGCTGTGAGCTAGGCTGACGACATGGCACTCTAACCCAGGGAAGAGAGTGAGACTCTGTCTCAAAAAAAAAAAAAAAAAAAAAGTAGGAATCATTTTGAGACTCCCTTAAGTCCTAAAGGTGGTGGTAGTGGTAACCCAAATCTGCCTCGAGCTGGCACTGTTGTAGCTTTCTTCTGCTTCTAGACCAATTCAGAAACTTGTTCCTTTCCCTTGTTTACTTTAGTTTCTTGGTAAATTAGCTCCTTAAACCTTGAAGTTACTAGTGAGTTTGTCTGAGGGTGGATAAATGTTGCCACACCTGAGTCAATAAAGAATGAATCAGGTGGCCCTTATGGATGGGTGTGGTACTGGCAGTTACTAGACAGCTGGAGATACCAGAGAGAACTACAAAATGGGACAGAGGGAAGCAGGAGTGTAGGAGTGGAATTAGGGGGAAGCCGTCCTGCCCTCTCTGCATTCCTCCTGACGGTATCTTCTTTGACCTCTCTGCAGCATCGCACCATTGACTTCTGTGACACTTCTCTACCTTGGTTCTCCTGTCACCCTGACCGCTCTTCCCTCTGGTTTACTGGATCTTCTTCTACCTTCTTCTAGAATTTTCCCAAGTGCCATCCTTGATCTTCTCTTTGCACCCTCTTCCGTCTCTCTCTACTCTCTCACAGAACTCGTCCATGCTCGTGGGTTCATGGGTCGGCGCTATGCAGATGACTGCCCTCTGTCCCCTGAACACCACCCTCTCCCCTGACCTCTCTGCTGGACTCGACTCTGTGTTTCCACTGCCTACCAGATGTTTCCATGTGGGTGTCCTGTCATCATCTCAAGCTAAACATGTACAAAATTGAGCCTGTTTCCCGCTTCCCACTTTCCATTTTCTGCTCATGGCATCTGCATTCTCTCACTCACCCATGCTCAAAACCTGAGTCATATTTGACACCTCTTCTCCATCCTTCCCTTCCCAAATGTAAGTTCTGCCAACTTCCTTGCAACATCTCTTGTAGTTCTTTGTCCTTTCCAGTCTGTCTGCTAATCCAGGGTCTCAGCACACATGTCTTGAATATTTAATAGCTTTCCACTTGGTCTTGCCTGTAGTTTCTTCCCCCTGTTTCATACCTGGCCAGACAGATTTTCCAGGATAATTACTTTTATCGTGTCTCTCTCCTGCTCAGAAACCTTCAGGTGCTCTCATCACCACAGATGAAGTCCAAACTCCTTAGCCTCAGGCTCAAGAGCCTTTTTTTGGCCCCAGCCTGTCTCACTGGCATTATTCCACATGATTAAGAGTGCAGGCTCTGGAGCCTGTCTCTGGGATCAAACATCCCTGACAAATGCTGTGTGACCCTGGGCAACTACTTAACCTCTCTGTGCCAGAGTTTCCTTCTTAAAATCCTTTTATAAAAAGTTTTATCATTGCTTCTAAGGTTTCTGTGAGGATAAGATGCACTTAGACCAGCAAGCACTCAAACGCTAGTTTTTTTATTGTGCTGATTTTCACAGAGGTGTGCACAGTGCAGACCTAGCCCCTGGACACACATGTCGATCCCCTCCTTGTTGCCTTTGCTCAGCCCATTCCTTTAGTCGAGAATGCTGTCCTCTACCTGCTGACTCTTACTCTTCAAGGGCTGGGTACCTCTCATTTCCTTCTATAAATGCTTATCTAGTATTTCTGAAGCACTGCTCCAACGGAGCGAGGTGGTAGCAGGTACGTCAGGGGTATATGAAGCCAGCCACACAGGGCACATCTTCCTGGAGGGTTCATTTTACTTGGTAAATAATTTCATCTATTTTTATGTTAAAGCAACTACTCCAGACATATCAGGGAAGTGGAATGCAAAATTGGCGGAAGAAACTACTACTAATACTCAGAGTGGAGCTGTCTAGGGCCATCCCCCAGCCCCAGAGAAGAGTCCATTCATCCTGCAGTGGAAAGGTCTGAGAAGCAGGGACATCTGAGTACAAGGGGCTAGGTGCAGATGTGGTAAGGCAGGGGTGATACCAGTGCAGCAGGAGGGGACAGTCCTTGTGCTCAAGGCCCCTGCAGGAGGGTCCCTGTAAGCTGTGGTACTCTCTCCTTCCTGAGAACTGGGATAACTCAGTGTCTGTACCACTCCTAGGTTGTCTCAGGGTAGCACTTGTATTACACAGTTTTTTAACTTTCGACATATGTATTCTTCATCTCTTCAACAGCCCTTAACCTGAAACATCTGGAGTGCAGGTGTGGAGTGATTGAGTGGGAAAACAGACCTGGCTGTGAATTCAGGCCCTGGTGTTTACTGATTGAGCAAGGCACTTTTCCTCTCAGCCTTGGTTTCCTTATCTGTAAAACATGGGTAATACTTACCTAATGAGATTGTTCTGAGGATTCAGCTAGATAACATGTGTGCAGTATTTAGCACAACAGATGGCACGGATGTGTGGCACAGATAGGCACTTAGTAAACATCAGCTCCCTCCCAGCAGTGCTGGGCTCTCAGTAAACATATGATTCTCAAACGTTCCCATCCCCAAATGTATCCCCCTACCTGCATCTACTCCCATATGCTCTGCCTCCCTGCCTGTCACAGTGGGTGCTCCTCCTGAAGGCCACCTCTTCCTGTGTGCTGGTCCCCAACCCTCCTTGCCTTCACAAAGATCTCACTCGTGCAACGGCCCCCTCTTCTCCTACAGCATGTTTCCCTCCCTATCAGATCTCTCTCTTCACTGAGCAATTTTGCTGGATTATCGCTCTATCTAAAACAAAAGACAAAGCAACAAATAAAAGAACCCTTCCTGATCCCTCATCCTTTCTAGCTACCACCCCATTTCTCTGCTCCCTTACAGTAAAAAATCCCTGAAAGAACTGGCACACTCCCTGTCTCCCTTTCGACTGCCTCTCCAGGCAGGCTCTTACCTCCTTCACTCCACAAAACTGCTCTTGTCAAGGTCTCAATGTCCTCCGCGTTGCCAAATCCAGTGGGCAGTTCTCAGGCCTCTCCGGAGCATCTGAGACCTTGAGACCCCTCTGCCCAGCCTCCCAAACCCTCCACTCTCCTGATTTCTCTCCAGTCTCACCGGCCACTCCTCTGTCTCCTTTGCCGTGTGCCCCCTTCCCCTGGCCTCTAAGTGTAGGAGGCCCCAGGGCTGTCCTTGGACCACTTCTTGTCTCTCTACACTCACTCAGGTAATCTCATCTACTCTCATGGCTTTCAATGCCATCTAGAAGATTCTAAAATTTATATCTCAAGTCTAGACTTTCCCAGAATCCCAGACTTCCATACCCACTGGCCACACCCCATGCCCACTTGGATGTGTCACAGACACTTCAAATCCAACATGTTTAAAACAGAACCCTTTTTTTTCTCTTCGAGACAGAGTCTCACTCTGTTGCCAGGGCTAGAGTGCCATGGCGTCAGCCTAGCTCACAGCAACCTCCAACTCCTGGGCTCAAGCGATCCTCCTGCCTCAGCCTCCTGGGTAGCTGGGACTATAGGCACGTGCCACTGTGCTTGGCTAATTTTTTCTATTTTTTAGTTGTTTGGCTAATTTCTTTCTATTTATAGTAGAGACGGGTCTCACTCTTGCTCAGGCTGGTCTCAAACTCCTGAGCTCAAGCAATCCTCCTACCTCGGCCTCCCAGAGTGCTAGGATTACAGTCGTGAGCCACCGCACCTGGCCTGAAACAGAACTCTTTTTTTTTTTTGAGACAGAGTCTCAGCGATCCTCCTGCCTCAGCCTCCCAAGTAGCTGGGACTACAGGCATGCGCCACCATGCCTGCCTAATATTTTTAGTTGACCAATTAATTTCTTTCTATTTATAGTAGAGACGGGGTCTCGATCTTGCTGAGGCTGGTTTCGAACTCCTGACCTTGAGCGATCCTCCTGCCTCGGCCTCCCAGAGTGCTAGGATTACAGGCGTGAGCCACCGCGCCCAGCCAAAACAGAACTCTTGATTCCCCAGCCCAGCCTAGCCTTCCCACAGTCTTTCCCATCTTAGTAATGGGAACTCTGACCTTGCAGTCGCTCAAACCACAACCTTAGGAGTTATCCTTAGCTCCTCTCTCTTAAATCCCATAGTCAACTGATCAGCAAGTCCTGTCAGTCAGTTCTTCCCTCAAAATACGGAGCATCTGGCCACTTCTTATCAGCTCCATCACCCCACCCTAGTCCCCATCTCCATTACATCTCACGAGGCCAACTCCAATAGCTTCCCAAATGGTTTTGCTACCTCTTGCCTTCCTCCAACTCCACAATCTGTTCTCCACCAACAGCCAAATGAATGTTTTCAAAACATAAGTTTGATTATGTCATGTATTGGCGTAAAGCCTTCCAGTGTCTTCCCCTCTCGCTGAGAATAAAACCCAGATTTCTTATCATGGCCTGCAAGGCCTGCTACCTATCTGGCCTCATTTCTCCTTGCCCTCCCCCTCTCTTCCTTGACCAGCCACACTGGCCTCCATGTTGGTCCTTGGACAGCCTGGAAACACTGCTGTCTTGGAGAGCTTCTACTTATTGTTCCTTCTGCCTGGAACACTCACATGGGTGCAAGCCTTGCTCTCTTACTTCCTTCAGGTCTCTGCTCAAATGCCACCTTAGCAGAGGGCCTTCCCTGACCAACCTCTCTAAAATAGCATTCCCTGACCCCTTTAGATCCTAACACTAATTTTGCTTACCATTGACCACCACCTGACATAATTAATATACTTGCTTGTTTTTGTCCATCTCTTCACTGTTGATAACACCCCAAGAGGACCTTTTGTGCCTGACACATACTAGGTGCAGGGGGCATGGTATAGACTGGAAGAGCCCCTAGTCTCTGCACTACCACTTACCTGCTGTGTGCTTTTGGGCAACTTTAACCTTTCTTAGCTTCATTTTCCCTCTCCGTAAAACCTACCTAGAAGGTTTTTTTAGGAGGATTAGAGATAATACACTTAAAACACCTCAGACATGGTCAGTGCTCAGTAAGATGGAGCCTACAGAGCTGCTATCTAGGCCTGTTTAAAGGAGTTAGTCCTGTTGTGTCTGTCTGCCCTCAGGGTGGAGGGCTAATGTGGCAAATGAAGGTAACAGTATATAAGGGGTTACTGATTCCATTCTCCAAGTCATACCCTGACCCACGGTCCCCTAAGCATTGTTTCTGGCTCCAGCCAGTTCCCTACCAAAGCCACTCAGATTATGGAGAACCACCCCAGCCCTGCTTTGGGTCCAGGTAGCCCCCATTGTAGGAATCAGAGGTGCTTGCTGGGAATGCATGAGCCATAGGCCCCAGGGCCCCTTCTCTGGCAAAGCACCCATGTCTGTGAGGTGAGCAGCAGTAGGTAGGCAGGCAGGTGGCAGGCGCTGGTCAGCAACGGGTCAGTGAAGGTTAGTAAAGAATAGTTCCCTCGTGGACCACGAGGGGGCGCCAGAAGTCACTCAGCTCCTGAGAGGCCTTTAGGTCTCTGTCTTTTTTTTTTTTTTTTTTTTTTGAGACAGAGTCTCACTCTGTTGCCTGAGCTAGAGTGCTATGGCATCAGCCTAGCTCACAGCAACCTCAGACTCCTGGATTCAAGCAATCCTTCTGCCTCAGCCTTCCGAGTAGCTGGGACTACAGGCATGCACCACCATGCCCGGCTAATTTTTTCTATATTTGTTTTTAGTTGTCCAATTAATTTCTTTCTATTTTTAGTAGAGACGGGGTCTCGCTCTTGCTCAGGCTGGTTTTGAACTCCTGACCTTGAGCGATCCGCCCGCCTCGGCCTCCCAGAGTATTAGGATTACAGGCGTGAGCCACCGCGCTGGGCCTGGGTCTGTGTCTTATGGCATCTGCCTTTCCTCCCTCTCAGGCCTGGGGCTTCCTTGCGGGAAAAGAGGAGGTGTGGTGCTGGCTCTGTCCCACCTACTAACTTGCTTGGAACTGCCAGCCAAAGCAGGACCACATTAAGGAAGTGGAGGTCAGGTTCCAGGCTCAATATTCTTTATTGATAAGCTTTAGTGAACCCCCTGCCCTGTGAGCTCAGCCAGTCCTGTCCTGTGATTCCCAGCTGTAGGGGGGGAATGCATCTTTGCCTCTTAGATCATCTGCCTGCTCAAATCTATGCCTAATTTGCCACACCATAGGTCAGGGAGGCATGTGGCAGGCATCAGAAGGGTCATGGCCAAGTCCTTGTCCCCTGAGACCATTCTTCATCCAGGAGGTGCTCAGCTTCACCTATGTCGGCTCTCAGAGGGGCTCCAGGAGCCTGTTGGTCAGATGGAGGAGCTTAGCCACAGAGATCTCCAGATTCAGCTGCCAAAGGTTCCTCCACAGCAGAGCTGGGCTGAGCGGCAGCAACTGGCTCTCACTTCTGTCCTGAGGTCCTCAGGTGGCTAGCAGGAGTGCCAAGGGCAGGAGGTCCTAGGTGGTACATCACAGGGGATAGAGATGCCAGAGGCTGTGGAAGATGGGATGGGAGGGAGGGAGGGATACCCCACAGTGAGAGAGAAGGAGAGGGAGAGAGAGATCCCTTGATCTGATTTCACCAGCCCCAGTCCTTAGCCATACCTGTAGTCCTTGGCAAACCCCTCAGTCCTAAATAGATAGTCCCTGGGTGCTGAGTGTACCTTCCCCCACCATGAGCTCATAGAGATGAGAATTATTTAAGCAACCTGTCCTCCTGAGCCAGGCACCTTACAAACCTTCTTGGCTGCTCACCAAGGACCCCCAAGTCTGCATCCATTTCTCCCTCAGGTCAGGGCAGCCCCACCCAGGCCAGTAGGGCAGTGATGCGTGGAGAATGCCCTGGCTCCCCTGAAAGCCCTTCTGGCCTGTCTCTGACCTGCACTGGAAGCGGGGGTCTCCAGGGTGGGTCTTCAGCACCTGATGCACCTCTGGAGGAGGCTCCAAGCCCATCTGCTCTGCCCGATGCCAGCGCTGCAGCCGTGTGATCCCTGCAAGGGTGGGAAGCAGACTCTGGGGCCTCATGGAGGATGGGGAAGAGGCCAGGCTAGAAAATGTGTGTGGGGGGGTGTGATTTGGAGCCTCCACACCCCCCAGTCACAGGAGACAGTGCCTGAGAGTCAGGCAGGTGTTTGGGTGTTGCTTCAGAGATGTGTGGGTGACAGGACTGGTTCAGAGATGTGCTCTGTGGGACCTGAGTGGGGTTCTCACCTGTGCAGGGCCCATACTGCCAGGCCAGGTCAAACTGCCTCAGCAGCTCCAGCTCTGCTTCATCCTTGTTGGGGGACTGGGGCTCCTCTCCTGCAATGACACGCCGCTCCTCAAGCCTGCCCAGGACTTTGCCCTGCGAAGCTGGTCTCAGCCCTCTGGCCCTCGCCTCACAGCTGTGCCACTGTTCCCCAGACCTCCTAACACCCCTTGCCTCTGCCCTCCAGCGGCCGTGTGTCGCGAGTAGAGGACATATTACGCTTCCCTCCACCCTCGGCCTCTCAGCTCCCCCGTGTCCACTCCTCCTGCCTCCCCCACACCTCAGAGACCTAGGTCGGGCGCCAGCTCCCCTTTGCAGTGCCCAGCGGGCCCCTCCCTCCTCTTCACAACTTGGTAGGAGTCAGTGATGAGCCGCTTCCGGCCCATGGCGGCCACCCAGGCAGGCAAAGGAGGAGGCGACTGCGGGGAAGAGAGGCACCAGCAGGCGCGAGAGAGACAGCTGCTGAGAGAGGAGGTCAGAGAGAGAGATGGGGACAGCCACGACGGGCAGACGAGATGACCCAGACAAGCAGAGAGAGGAAGTCGCCGGGTTCCAGAGAATGACGCCTCTCTCCCACCCCCACAAACACGCAAACATCAAAGACTTAAGCCAATGGCAAGCCGCCTCTGTGGGGCGGGGCCCTAGCTCTAGCCAATGGCAGGCAGCACAGGGTGAGGGGGCGGGGCAGCTGCTGCAGCTGTGTTCTAGGGGAGGCGGGGTCAGACTGGGGTGGGGGACCTGTCACGGTGCCCCCAACTTCACCACCTCTTCCTGCCCCCCGTTGGTCTGCAATGGGTCCCGAGGGACTTGCAGAGCGTTATCCTCAGCCTCTCACTTCCCGTTTTCCCTTCCTAGGCAAATGTTCTTTTCAGCTTCGCTAATCCCCGTGGCCAGTTTATACCTCCCCAGAGCCCAGCTGGAGCCTTCACTCGGCCCCTTGGCCCAACCAGTGTTGTGGGGGCAGGTCTAGAGATTTAAAGAGAGTTTTGGCGAATCCAACCCCCTTCCCACCCCACCCCCACTGGCCCCAGGAGACCAGGCTGGAGAATCCCATGGGTTCTGAAAGTGCCTTTCTCACAGTCTGGGCCCGAAGACACTGCCCACTCTTACTTAGTCCAGGCAAGCGTTTGCCTTTTTGGCTCTCCTGGGTTCCTGTATCCTGTCCACCTTACTAGTCAGGAAGATTCCGTTCTGAGCAGGCCAGAGCAGAGGTCTTAGTTCCCCCTTGCAATGTGTTTGGATCCCCAGTTCTTCATTAGCAAAATCTGCCCCATCTCTCATAATAATGTGAGTATGAGCAGAAAATACTAACAACAAACCTAACATTCATATTGCACTCACCATGTGCCAAGTACTGTTCTAAACACTTTCCTGCATATTACTCAATTAAAACAGATGTAATAAGGTTTTTGAAAGTAGGAAGTATAGATAAATTATCATCACTGCTGACAATCAAAGGCATTGTGGTGCCCCAGTCAAACCACATCCCTCCTTGCTCTCCAGGGTCTCACAGGCTCACAGGGCAGGTGGGTGCACATTGTCAGTGAGAGGCTGGAATTCCTAACAAACAGAAGAAAGCGGGAAGGGTGGGTTTGAGATTGATTAGGACCACCGGGGTGATTGGCATCGGAAGGCCTCCTAGAGGAGGTGGGCTGCTATAAACAGTGTCTCTCAGTTCTCCACCCATGACCTTTGTCCCTTGGGCTCCTGTCATCGCTGACTCACCCCTACTGCTGCCTCCCCCTCACCAACTTCCTGGCAGCAGGCAAAAGTGCTGGCCAGTGGGAGTCTGGGAACCAGCACAGGAAGCAGCCCAGCTCTAATCACCCTCTAGAGATCCCATCCGGTTCTTCCTTCCAGGGGTACCAGGAGGGTGGAGCAGAGACGCCAGGGCTCAGAGCCTCTGCCTGCCTCCTTCCCCACTGCTCTGGGATTTGGTGCTCTGCGTTAGGAAGAGGGCTAGGCGCCTGGTTCACATGGAGCAAGGGAGGAGAACTGCTCTGGAGAGTAGATCACCAAAGGGGAGAAGTAGGCCATGTCTTCGGGGGCCACCTCCTGCCTGGCTGTCCTGTCAGCTTCCTTGAGGAGGGCTGAGTGGAAGACGGGGCTCATGGGGTGCTGCATAGAGCTGGAGGGCCCTTCCCTGCTGGGCTGGGACTGTTCTAATCCTCCCATCTGCCTTGTGGGCTAAGTGGGGCCCACATTCAGGGAGACAGGGGCCCTGCTGAGTTGGACACAGAAGCAGAGAGGCCCTCTCCACCAGGGCTGGGAAGGGCTTAGGTGTTGAGTCCAGTTAGGCACCAAGCACTCTGTGGAGGGATGGCGCCCAGGCTCTGTGGAATCAACTACACCCTCCCCAGAGGGTCTCCACAAGGGACTCCTGGGCTGTTCCCAGAGGTATGTGGCACCTACCTCCTGAGTCCACAAATCCCTGAGGGAGTAGGGAGCCATGGGTGGGGCAGACCCCTCCTCATTCCTGGTCCTTCCCACCCCTGAAAGCTGAAAGCTGATAGCCGTGGGGCCCTGCCACCGCCCAGGGAGCGTGAAATGGGGTGTGCCGCTGAGCGGCCACAGCAGCTCCTACTGCTGCCTGGGCCTATTCCCTGCTCTCCTTTGGCAACCTCTGGAACCCTGACCTGCTCTGTGGATGCTGTCTGAGCCATCCCTGCCAGCCGCCCCCAGCTCTGCCTGGCTCAAGCCCTGCTAGGCTCTCCTATGCAGCCTGGAAGATGTCTCCCTTGGGCTTTAGCTCACACCTGGCCCAAGGAAAAGAATCAGAGTGGTCAGCTCAAGTATAGGCACCCTAGGCCTGGCTTTCTGGCCTGGAGTTGAAGGAACTCACCACAGGCAGCATTGCCTCCTCTCTTGGCCAGATGATAGAGGGATTGAGCCCTAAGGGAGCAGTTGGCACCCAGGGATTTTGGAACCATCCCTGTCCAACTAGCATCCTTCTCTGACTCAACATCTGGATCTCTTAGGTGTGCTGGCATCTAAGCTCGACCTTGGCCTGCCCATCCTTGGGTCTTTTCCTTCTTTGCTCTCCAACCCTGTCCACCTCCTGTCACCTTCTTGCCTAGAACCCCTTCCCCTATTCAGGCAGCCTCTTGGGCCCATCCCCCAAACTGCTGTCACAGTTCAGGCTTCAGGCTGGAGGGCGGGCCAGGCCAGAGATCTGAGTAGAAGGCTAAGTTCTCTCTCTTTGGGGAAATGTCCTGAGACCCAGCCATAGGTTCCTTATGTCAGCCTCGATACCCAGAGGCTGGTGATGTGACTAGTAGGAGCGACCTTTGCACCTTGGCCTGGATACACTCAAGGCCCTCGCTTCAGGGGCAAGGCCAACGTCCTGGGGAGCCCAGGAGAGAAAAGAACTAGAACTAGCTGAGGCCCACTGCTCACTGCTCCAAGGGGAAGGGGGACTAGGCCTGGCTTAGCTCAGACAATGTGGCAGGACAGGGTGCCTCAGCACTGCTCAAGCACCCTGAGAGTCCCTTCCCCTCCCCCAGCTCACAATGGGACTTGTGGGGACAGCCAGGTAGAGCTGGGATGGTGGAGGCAGGTGGTGGGAAGGGAGCAGCTGCCTGGGGCCCAGTGGGCTGTGGGGCGTATCCACCTCCCTGTCCCTCTCCCCAGCAGCCCGCTTCCTCAGGCCCCACACCCACCCTGCGGAGATCCTGGGCAGCCCCTGGCCCCCAACACACTCAAACCCACTGGGCCGCATTCCTGACCCTGGGGCCAGTATTCTTTCAGGCAGCCACTCCTAGTCCCTCACTGTCCTCCCAGCACCCTTCTCCCTGTCCAGGTTCTCCCACCTAGTGGACTTAAGGAGTGGGAGCCTAGGGGGAATAAGGGGGGAGAACACAGTCTCTGAGTTTTTCTGCCACTGCTGTCTCTTCTTCCTTGCCCTCACCACCCTCCACACCTCTGTTCTACACCTTCCCTTTCACCTTGGCCATCCTGGCTCTGGACAAGTTCTGGGGAGATTTGAAAAGGGGCCCTTCTGGCCATTCCTCACCTTGGCCACCAGGTGTCAGACTTTGTCCAGCTGGGAGGACTGTCCTAGTTAACCATTTCCACCCCATCAGCCAAGCCTTGGACATGAGGGCAATTTGGGAGGAGCCTAGAGGTGACCTCTGACCTAGCAGGGCTGAGAGACCCTGAAGGCTGAGACTGGGGAAAAAGGACTGGAACTTTGGCTCTAAAGCTTTATCACGGTCCCCACCCCCACCCCACTGACAAGGGCTTTGTCCCCTGCTGGGAAATTCAGGAACCAGGCTGAGTCAGGAAGCTCAAGAATTGAGGGAACAAAGGCAGGGACAGTTGTAGCTCCAGAGAAGAAGGGGGAGCTGAGGGAGCCCCCTATCAGAGCCAGAGCGTCAGAGCACTCAGCCAGGCCTGAATCACCAGCTCTTGCCCTCTAGGTTAAGGGGAACAGAGGGCCTCCCTTTGCCATTCCCCATTTGGGGCAGCTCTGGCTGTGATGCGTGTATGTGGGATGAGTGCTCAAATGGGTCTCTTCACATGCTGAGGAGGCCCCTATGTCCTGGGTCAGTCTTTGCAGAAGGGGGAAGCTAGCAAGGTCTGATTGACTATTTTGCCCCTCACATCAAAGCCTCCTCTATACCCACCCTTACCTTCTCAGAAGTTGCCGCCTGCCCCAGTCGACAGTTCCTCACTTTGTGCTCATTCTCCCAGACACAAGCACCCAAGATGGCAATGAGATTTCTAATCCACACGTGCTCTCTGTAGCCTTGTGAGGACATAAGGACTTCTAGAGATAATGTGCCCCCACCCCCTTGACACTGCAGGGCATAGATTCTTATGTTGGCCTCTGGATCCCTGAGCCTCTGACTCTCCAGCCATACCTGAGAGATGGAAGCTAGATAACCAGCAACACGCATCATTGCCTGAAGCGGCTGTGGATGGAGAGCCAATGACAAACTCACAGAAAATACTGATGATCTGTCATTTACCAGGAGTTCCCTGTCCCATGGTGCTGGCATTTTTACAGGAGGCCCTGTGGCACACAGTGCCAAAACCCAAAGGAGGGGCTCACACCCCTGTCACCATCATTAGGAGCTATTTGGGAGAGGGTTCAAGAACTCAAATTCTGAAATTCCCTCTCTGACCGTGCTGTCATCTGTTTCTACCCCTCCATTCCCCCCACGGGAACTTTCTGCATCCTCAAAGTGAGCGAACTCCGGTGGTCCCCATTTGGGGTGCTTCTCCAGGTCCGTTTCCCTCCTCTGACCATCCTGCCCATGCTGTGTGGCTCCGTGCTCACAGCCACTCAACAATAGTTTCTAGCAGCTAGAATCCCTTGCCCCTTCTTCTCTGCCATCCCTGCCTTGCCAGTCCTCAGCCTTGGAAAATGTCCTCTCTTCACTCTGTTCCCACCTCTGGCCATCTCTGGCATGCTAAGGAATGTCACGATCCATGCTGAATGGGTCCACAACAAAGGTGTGTCTGCGGATATCACCTAGTTCCATATGGCTGCCCAGCAACCCTTTTTTGTTTTTTTTTTGTTTTTGCAGATACCCCCAACCCCCATAGCAACCTTTCTGATTCTCCTCTGGTTGTCTCCTTATTCCATTCTCCAAACTTCTCCATTTTTCCCCAACCACCACCTCCTCCCTCAGCAATAACATGTTTAGATCTTCTATTTAAAAACAACAGATGGACAAGGTGGCTCATGCCTGTAATCCCAGCACTTTGGGAGGCTGAGACAGGAGGATCCCTTGAGCAAGAGTGAGACCTCATCTCTACAAAAAATAAAAAAGTTAGCTGGGCGTGGTGGTGCACACCTGTAGTCCCAGCTACTCAGGAGGCTGAGGCAGGAGGATCGCTTGAGTCCAGGAGTCTGAGGCTGCAGGGAGCTATGGTGATGCCACTGTACTCCAACCTGGGCGACAGAGTGAAACCATGTCTCGAAAATAATAATAATAAAACAATAACAATAAAAAATCTTCCTTGATCCTGGTAACCCCTCTAAATAGTTCCATTACTAGCAAACTCTAAGGGACTTTATTTACCCTTCTTACTTTCTGCCTACCACATTCTTTAATCTCACAATTTGGTGTCTGCTTCTCACCTGCTCTTTCAGAGGTCACCTGTGACTTTCTGGTTGCCAAACCAGTGGGTTTTCTCTGCATTCTTCTCTCAGTTCCTCTGGGGCATCTGAGACTATTGATCAGCCCCCTCCTTCAAATTCTGTTCTCTTAACTTCTAAAATGCTGTTGTCTTGACACTCTTTAAATCCTCTTAAATCAAATTATTGAGGACTTTACTCTGCCAGGCATTATGCTAAAATGCTGTAGGGATGCAAAGATGAATAAATTGTGGAGCCTGCCCTCAGGAAGCCATCTGCTTCAAAAGGAGAGAAACATTTAGCTAACCCTTATCCTGCCCCATCTCCATCTGTCCATCCTTCAAGAATGGTGTCAAATCCCACCTCATGTGTTTATGCAAAGGGTAACTATTGAGCACTTGCTGTATGCTACACACTGGAAACACAGTGATGGTTTCAAACACCATTTCCTTCCCAAAGGATGCACAGCCTAGAGGGCCTTCACCCAATTGGATGCGGTTTCTCCTTCCTAGACTTCCATAGTATTTTGCCTGGATCTCTTTTTTTTTTTTTTCTGCTCTTAATAGAATTCTGCCTTGTATTCTAGCATTTGTAGGGAGGGGTTCCTATTCTCTTTTCTAAATTGTTTTGTTCAACACACTAATGAGCACCTTCTTTAGGCTGGAGTCTGAGTTGGGTGCTAGGATAGAGAGAAGAGGAAGACTCAGAATCTTCCCCCAAAAAGCTCACTGTATGGGGTCACTTCCACTCTGTGCAGACAGGACCTACACCTCACTCACCTGTGTTCCTTAAGGCCCTTTGCTTAGTGCTTTGCACATCACAGGCCACGACTCATTTTGCTTATGTATGGTGACAGCCCGGATACCCTCTCCTTTCTTGTTAGGCAGAGGGCAGGGCCTGTGGGTGCCCCTGGGCATGCCTGGGCAAATGTCTCCACCTGAAGAGCCTGGACCCCTCAGGGTGGGGCATGTTCCCTTCAACTTGGGTCAGATGACTCAGGGACATTCAGAAGAGCCTGGTTCGCCCCACCCACAAGCAAGTCCAACAGCTCCTGCACCTACACTCTGACCTCTCCCTTTTCTAGTGGCTCTCGCAGTTACTGGTACCTCCTAGTCTACATCGCACGTGTATGCTTTTGGCCCTTTTTGTTTCAGGTAAACTAATCTTTTCTTCCCAAGTTGATTGCAAGCTCCATAAGGACAGGAGCCACATTAGGTTTTAGGCTTCTTTTAGCTTTCTTTCACCAGTGACAGGCAGGGAATTAGGGCTTTACTGGGTTTGCCAGCTGATTGACATTACATCATTCGTTATTTCCTTTGCTCAAGGCATTGTCTCTAGGAGGCCTTTGTGAAATATGCATGTATTACCTGGGAGCAATTAATCCATTAATTTACCCAGTGGTTCTTAACTGACATGCTGATATATCCCAAGTAATCTGTAATTATTACAATTGCTACAGCCAAGCAAGCATTTTACCTTTATTGTTTCTCTTATCCTGTCCAACAATCTTATAAGGGTATTTAATTATCTCCATTTTACCAATGGGGAATAGAAAGCTTTAATTTGTCTAAGGTCTTTCAGCTAGGAGGTCATGAAACTGGATTCGAGCTTAGGTCATGCGTTGAATAGCATCTATCCCGTTCTCCCACAGTCTAAGCGGAGTTTTTCTCTTTCCCCAAATATGCTGTCATACATTGGAGAGACAGGAGTAGAGTCACAGCTGAGAACTGTGACTTGTCTACAGTCTGTCACCTTCCCTGGAAGAGAGTGTTGAGGTGAGGGTCACTGCTCTCGAGGCCCCAGTGGGCAGGCATGGGCATGGGGGCCATAGTCCTGGGAAAGCTGGGGACTGAGTGCCCAGGGGCTGACCACTTTGGGGAGAGCACCAGATAGGCAGAGAGGTAGCTTTGTGCACCATGGGGAGGGTGGGCTGGAGGGGAGAAATTCAAGGCAGGGAGACAGACCTATGAGACCACTAAAGCAATCCAGAAAGGTGAGGAAGACTGAGCAAAGGCAGGAAGAAGGAAAACCCAAAATAGACTGAAGCTTCTCAAGTGGACTGAGAGATCACGGGGGTGGTAGGACTGGGCTGGGGTGGACAAGCCCAAGGTGCATACATTACCCCCGTGGGCAGAGGGAGGAGTACCTCTTCTTGAGCTCTGTGCACCTCCACCAGAGGCTGGGGGTGGAGTGGGAGCCGGGGTGGGCCAGGGCCAGGGCCAGGAGAGCAGCGATGAGCACCAGGAGGAGGGGCAAGGCTAGGCAAAGAGACTAAGCTCTGGGGCAAGCATTTTATTTGTTAATATAAGAATAGAAATTCTGCAATAAATATCATCTAATAAATAACATCTCCAAATAAATAAATATTAATACAACACACTTAGAGTCATGAGTGGGTGAGGCTGGGGGGCAGGGCCTGGGGGAGCTGCCACCCCACACCCCGAAATGCTACTGCAATGTAAACTTTCAGGAAATCCTGTGGCTGTGGCTATGGTTGCCCTCCCCAGCTTGGGCAACCCACAGATACCCTGGGAAAGGGGGCAGAGAGGAGGCACTGTGATGCTGGCAAGAAAATTTAAGGCAAGGTCCTAATGTTCAACATGGCTTCTGTTTGCCACTCTGTGCCACTGACTGCTTTGGTGATTCCTGGGTCTGGTCTGTCCCTGCCCCTCTGCTTTCAGTATTGCCTCTTCTGGTCTGTAGGCCACTTCCAATGCAGGCCCCACCCCTTTTATTTTTAATCCCATCTCTCTTTGTTTAAACTTGCCACCATGTTTGTTTCCTGAATTGGATGTGTGGAGTTATTTGGGGGTGGAGGAGCAATACCCATCCAAGGAGAGTGGGGCAGCCAAAGGGCTTCACCCCAGAAAGGCACGTGCTATGGTGGCTCCTCACTCCTGTCCTCCAGGTTTGCTTCCTGGAAGTGCTGCTTAAGGGGCTGGGGGGGTACTGGCCAAGTGGTAGGCAGAAGGCAGGAGGCTGCGAGAGCCTTTATATCACCTTGAACCACTTTGGACTCCCTCGAGCATTACTCCCTGTGGAAATAGGATGGGACCTTATTGTACCCCTTCCCCAGATCTTTAAGCCTTTGGGAGGTGGGGAGGAGACACGGCTTATTACATCACACCCCCATCCAAGTCCAGGGGAGGGCCAGAGGCTTTTGGCTTCTGTCTTCTGGCTCAACAAGTGTTGGCATACAGGGTTCTCCCTCCTTGAGTGGGAGCAGGGTTTGAAGGGGTAGGGAAGGGGAGTTGGTAAAGGTCAGAGATCAGAAGCCATGGGTCTCCAGGTGCAGGGTGACCGCAGCTGCCGGAGGCTGCATCTTCTTCTTAAGCCGGTTGAAGTCCTTGGCTGAGCGCCACAGCCAGGTCTGAAGCTCCTTCAGCAGCCAGAAGTCATCCATCTTCTGGAGGAAGTCGCTGTGGGCAGGGCCAGGGGTCCAAGTGGGCTCAGTCCCGGGCAGAGGCTGGGGCAGTGGGTAACCCAGAGTTGCCATGACGCCTGCAATGCTGCCCAGCAGGCCCTGGAGGCTGGTGCAGAAGTGGGCCAGGCTGCGGCGCAGCTCGGCTGTGGCAGCCTGCCGGTTGAGGCCACGCAAGTAACACAGAAGGTGGCTGTAGGCCTCGTAATTCTGGGTCAGCCGCAGTTTGTCATTGAGGCTTCGCCACACTTCCAAGTTGACAGTGGCCCTGGGCAGAGTGTCTGCCCCCAGCCGAGGTGGGTTGAAGTCAGGCTCGTTGAAAGGGGGCCCCAGGTAGTTCAGCTGTGAAAAGGAGAGGGTGATGGGGAAGGAGGCGGGCAGAGCAGCCAGCTCACCACTGAGAGGCCTGCACCCAGAGCTTCTATTTCCTGTGTCCCCTGACACTGGCCCTGTTGCCATGCTAGGCCTCTCTGTTCATGGACTCCCCCGAGTTTCTCCAGCATGGAGGTGACAGGTGAGCTCTCCTATGGAGAGGCGTAGAAAGAGAAAGCCGCACAGGAGACACCCAGCAAGGACGTGCTCATTGGCTGAGTTGGCAAGCCTTGGAGAGTGCCCACCGTGGGGGCAGGGCAGAGAGGAAGAGGAGCCACCAGGAACCAGGAGGCGAGGCTGAAGAGGTAGAAGATGGCCCAGGAGAGTGCAGAGGCCAAGGAAGAGGAGTTCAAGAAGGCAGCAGTGCTCAGCAGTGTGGCTGCAAAACAGAGAGCAAGGAGAGTGAGCCTACACATACTGTCGGCTTTGGCAAGAATGAGGTGCCTGACGACCTTGGAGAGAACCATTGCTGGGGCCTGGGAGCCAGATTGCAGGGGGTTAAGGAGTGAGTGGGTGGAGAGGAAGTGGAGGCAGAGGGTGTAGACCACTCCTTCAAGAAATTTGGCAGGGAAAGCCAGGAGAGAAAAAGGGTCGGGAACTAGAGGGGGTAGCAGAGTCAAGCAAAGGTTTTTTGCACAGGGAAATGAGAGAGGAAAGCCGGCCGGTGTTGAAAGGCAGGGGTCCGCTGGCATCAGAGCCCTGTTGGCCTCGCTGACCTGCCCGGCCCCACTGGCTGAAGGAACTGGGACAGAAGTTTACTCCCAAGGAAGGATTCAGCTGATAGGAGCAGGCCTGCAGAGGGAAGAAACTGAGGCACAGAGGCAGTCAGAGAGTAGGACAGGAGGAGGAATATGGAAGGCAAGAACAGCATAGGGAAGAGGGCAAAGCCCTTGCCAGCCCCTGGGGGGCAGCTGGGGCCCAGGGAAAGGGATGAGGGAGATGTGTGACTGGGAGAGAAAGGGAGAAGAGAGGGGCGAGGCCTGGGATAGGCAAGGGCCCAGGGGGAGGTTCACACGCTGACAAGCACAGAGACAAACTAATTTCCTCGGTGTATCCTGGGGCTGGAGCCAGCTCCCCCGCCACCCTCCTCCCTTTTCTTTCCCTGGCTCCAGAGTAGGGTCTGGGATGTGGAAGAGGAACACGGGAAGAGGGGGCTGGTTCCCCATGGTCCTTGGCTCCTCTGACCCTCCTTCCGTCTCTCCTGGGCTCTCTGAGCACCTCTGGACTGCCCCCAAATCCTTACAGCATAACCTCCATCCCCACCCGAACCCCCTGCCACTACTGGCCTGGGTTCCCTGCAGTCCTCTTCCCCCAGGACCCCCCTAGGAGGCCCAGCTAGGATGGGAAAGGCAGGCAGAAGGGAGGCCCATGGGTCCAGAGCAGCAGGGCCCCAGGTCTAGGGGCAGAGACGAGCTGGAACACAGGCATGGGAGGTGGGGCCCCTCCATCCCCACCCAGCCCCGCCCGTGCAAGAGACACCACAACACGGTGTAAACAGAGGAGACTTCCCTGGCCCCCAGGGGGAGGCGGGTGGCTGGGCTGGCAGCCAGTGGGGCAATGGGCCAAGGCGGGTGCGAGGCCTGCCCACATGCCTAGTCCCGGGGCCAGGGATGGGGAGGAGGGGGCACCTAAGAGGGAAGGCCAGGAGATAGGCCAGTCAGGGAGGCTGCTTGGAGCCAAAGGGCCCTCCTTATCACTCCACCCATCACGAGGACCCTCCATCATCATGTCCATCTTCCCCCAACTCCTCACTCTGCACCCAACTCCCAGACTCCTAAGCTGGATACTCACGTAGGTCCCAGCCAAGCTGCGGAGTTGGTGCTCCAGGTAGCGGGTGAGGTCATAGGTTTTCTGGATGGAGGGACCAGGCCCTGGGTCCCCTGTGCGATTGAGAGCTGGCACTGCAGGGAGGTGCCAGAGCACCGTGCACAGGCACGCTAACATCCCCCACGAGTCCCCTGTGGATAGGATGGGCAAGAAGCATGAGGGGGGGCCCAGGCCTAAGTGGGGAAGCTGCTGGCAGCCCCTCAGGTGTCTGTCCTCACCTTGGACAGAGGATGGGACACCAGATGGGAGGCAGAAGGGATGAAAGAGGGGGAACACTCCTGGCCAGAGAAGGGGGGGGGAGAGAGAGAGAGAGAGAGAGAGAAGAGGCATGTGTGTTTGAGGACGAGGACTTGGCATGTGTGTGTGTGTGTGTGTGTGTCTGTCAGTAGCTATTTGAGAGTGTATCTGTGTGTCAGCTGAGAAAGTGTTTGGCATGTGTACCACAGTATGTGTGCCAACATGTATGTATGCCAACATGTATGTGTATACACGGAGGGATGGGGCCAGGCCGAGGGACTGTGAATCTGTACGTCTGGGTTCCAGTTGTACCCGTCTTCTCTCCCAGTCTCCCAGTTCCAGTGCAGCTTGAGGGGAGCCAATGGTGGGAAACAGCACACATCAGAGCTGGCACACTGAAAGCGGTGGGTACAGGAGAGAGGCTGCAGCCAAGAATGGAGTCGGCCAGAGGAGGCGAGGTGTAGGGTTAGACCACCAGGATCAGGCTGAAGGACACAGGGCTGCCTCATAGAGCCAATTTTGGGTATATTCTGGGATATGGTTCCTGGGTGTGGGAAGTATAGGGTGGGGTTAGATTGAAGGAGATTTAACCTCCACTCTCAGGGATTGGTAGCAGTGTGGAGGTTTGCCCCATTCTCATCTAGGGTGTTGGGTGGGGAAAAGTTTGAGTTCAGTGAGAACTTTCCTCAGCCTCCAGCTGACGGGGATAGACAGGGAGAGCTATGCATATGATGAGTTGTGCTGTCAGCCGATGGCGCTGGAGAGTTTGGACATACCAGGATGCCCAGAGTCGATGCTGTAAGGAAGTCTGTGGGAAACATGCTTTGCCAGGCTTTTAGATAAGGACCAAAGTCAGGATTCAGTGGACATTTGGGACTAGTAGAGGCAATTAGGTTTAGATAGGGTAGGGATATACTTGGCATTGGACTAGGTTAGGTTTAAGGACTGGGTTATTTTTAAAGTTTCAGATTAGTTTAGATTTGGGATTTGGTTGATTTAGTGTGGTTGAGGTTTGAGTCCAGTAGGGGGATGTGGTTAGGTTTGGGCAGGCAGAGGGTTAGTTGGGGCTAAGGTTTGTGAATTTGTTGACTTTGATGTCAGATGGTATGATGTTTGGCATGTCAGGAAGAGCAGGGCTAGTTTGGGTTTTAAGCTTTGGTAGGTGGGAGGTCATAAGTGATTTCTTTCCTCTAGATTATATTTTATACTTTCAAAATTTTTCCATAATGACACATGTTGCTTTGATAGTTAGAAATAAGTTGGATAGGTTTAACAATTTGGCTGTACTTAGAGTTACGATAGGGTTTGAATTTAAGAAAGAATGAAGACTAAGTTAGGTTTATAGCTAGGCATAACACTGGGGCATGGTTTAGAGAGGGTTACAAGCTAGGAAGGATTCGGGATTCAAGTTGGATGAAGTGTCTCTTATAGAGCACAGGGGTCAGGTGGGGACTTACAGTGGTACACCTGGTCAGTCTTGACTCAGATGTTTGGCTGGCTGGCTTTACTGATGGAGCATGGCAGTGGGGGACAGCAGTTACAGAGACCCTGCTCTTTTGGGTGAAGGCTCTTTGTTTGAGGGCGTATGTGTGAGGGTAGGTGTGCACACATGCACACATGTGTTTTAGGACAGAGAACAGGGTCAGGCACTTAACTGCTCCCTGGGGAAACAGGCTCCCCTTTTCTTTTCCCCCATCTGCAACTTGTGGCTTTCCTCCTCGATGTTCCTTTCCATGCCTAGCTCCTGCCTTACTCTCAGTTCCTTCCTATTCCTTCTTCTTTACATCCCATATCCAGGCCCTTCCCCTCTGCACGAAGTCTAGGGATCTAGCTGAATCACCTCCAGGATCCTAGGGGTACAAAACAGTGTTCATTTTGGAGACTGGAGACCTGCTGAGGTGGGCAGTGGCCCTTCTAGCCTTGAGATGGCTTTCAGGATTGAGTCTGGCCTCGCTGGAAGTTAGTGGCAATGCCAAGGGTCCCAGCTGAAGCAGGAATTGGGAGCTGGGCTTGTCTCTTTACCCCACACTGCCTTAGGCAGACCTGTCAGCCAGAGTTCTGGGACAGGGCTTTGGCTATCCCATGGCAGGGAGGTGTGATCAGGATCCCAGCTCTGGGCCTGTTTCCCTCTCCCCTTCTGAGCCCTGTGAGACATCTCTGGGGGGGACCAGCTCCCTACTCAGGGACAGCAGGGGGAGAAGCTTTTGGATAAACAAGAGCTAAGTCATCTGGGCAGAAAAACGGCTCATGAAATTAACCAGACGAGGCCGGTGTTTCCAGGAATATTTCAGTTCTGAGGTAACTGTGTCACTGCAGGCGGGGGGCGGGGGGCGGCAGGGGAGAGCAGAAGGATCTGACTGACCGGCCCATGGACTGACCGACCCATGGAGAGAACCAGAAAGAGGGAAGGAGTCTAGAACCCAGAGGGAGAAGAGATTAGAAGAGGAGAAAGGGGAGGTAAAAGGATGAGGCTCTGCCCTCTGCTGTGACAGCGTCCACTCTGGGCAAGACATGTCCGTATCTCAGGCAGTGGATCCAATCGGAAAGCTGCCTGGGGGCAGAGAACACCTGTGGTTTAGTTGTGAGCACTGGAACCCAGCGCAGCGCCTGCTTCCCGAGGAGGGAGTCTATGGGGGGCTTCCTGGAGCCCTCATCCACCCTCCTCTCCAGGCTCATGGTGTGCAGGTGGATCGTGACGTGGGGGCTGTGTCCTTGGCCCCCTCCCCTAGTCCTGGCCCCCAGCCCAGCCCCCGCCCCAGCTCTGCCTCTGGCTGCTGCCCGCTGATTGTTTACATCCCGTCTTCTCCTTGTGTTTATAAATCCGGCTGAGCACGTGAGGAGCTAATGAGCACAGCTCACGTTTCCTGCAGCATCCCTCCACCCCCCATCCTGGCCCCCACCCGGGCCAGCTCCTAATTCCATCCAGATCCCTGGGCCCTGGGAACCAAGGCCCCCCTCATGAACACACGCACACATACTCTTAGCCCACGCAAGCACATGGCCACTCTGACACGGCTGCACAGGCAGGCACACCCGTGTACGCATCTTTGGCCAGCTGTCTCAGTCCCTGGCCTGTATCCCCCAGGCTGACCTGTCCCAGTGAAGGTGGAGGCTCTGCGGTGCAGCTGTGCGAGGACGGTTAGGATAGGTAGAACGAGCCAGCTGGGAGACTCTGCACCTGGGACTGGTGGCTAAGAGCTGTAACCTCTAAATGTTGCAGCCAGGGAGGCACTGCAGGGCTCCAGAGATAGGGCCAGTGGCCACAGGCTGAGCTAAATATGGGAGCCAGAAGGAAAGGCCCTGCCCTCAAGCCAGACTAGGACCAATATCTGGGTGACCTTGGAGTGATCTGTTGAGAGGAATTGGGGGCTGGAGTGGGTTAGAGGGTGATGTGTACACTGTGGCGTGAGATTCAGGCATTGTGACTACAGGAAGCTGCCCTAGGGGGTGCCTTCTGACCTGGATTCCCAGGGACAGGCCACAGAAACCCATCTTTCCTCCGTCCTCCAGGCTGGCTGCCCTCTCCTTGATTCCCTCTCTCCTAGACTGCTGAGAAGTGGCTTGGTGAGTGGGGACACATGGGCCTGGAAGTCAGGAGAACTAGTTTTGCCACCAACCCCTCTGGTGACCACAGGCTTGCATGAGGAGGTTGCACTGTGCACACTAAAGTCTCTCCCTGCTGAAACTTGTGGGGCTCCGTCTCTGCTGTCCTCTCCAGCATTCCCCTCCCTGCCTAAAAGACAAAAGAAACTGAGGCTCAGGGAAAGAAGCAGAGGGGTGGGCCAGCCCCTGCTTGTGAAGTCAGTAACCAAGACAGGAGTTGGGCTTCCGCTGGAGTAAAAGGGTTCCTGATTGTGCCACAAGAGGGCCCTGGGTGTGCTCAGGGAGAAGCCAGGGGGCTGCTGTGCAGCCAGCTGGAAGCCAGAGGCAGGGGAAGAAGTGAAGGAAATAGTGCAGGGCAAGCTGCGGGTGAGCTGGAAAGGGTGTTGTTATCAAGAGGGTGCGGGAGGGGCTGGGAGAGTGGGCAGGAGCAGGGTGTGAATAGGCAGGTGGGATTGTGGGGAGGAATGTGAAGTGTCCCTGAGCAGAGTAGCTGGTGTGTAGGGGTGGTGTGCAGAAGTGTGAACGGGACAGGAGCGTGGGTCTGTGCGTGGAGGGAAGAGGGAGCCATTACACTAGTCAGGAGTGTCACTTCTCGGGCTGCTGGGTGACAGTTGCTACCATCTCTGCCTGTTTCCTTCCCTGGTTGTGTGTAGCTCCAGGGCAGCGAGTGTATCTGAGCTAGTTGGGGGAGCACATCTGGGCTGTTACGGGAATATGTACCTGTGCCCATGTGAGGGCCAGTGTGTCCTGAGGAGCAGGGCACAGGTCTGCCAGGGACAGAGAAACAGCGTCTGACAGAGAATGCGTCCGCACCCCCACCCCAGCCTCTCTCCAAGGCTCAGACTGCTCCTGCCGCGCCGGCACCGCCAGTTTCCCCCGCCTCTCCTGGAAGCCCCCTCTACCCCAACGGGGGAGGGCCAGACTGGGCCCTGGAGGAAATGGGGTCCTCTGAGATTGAGGGTCTGTAGGGACGGCTCCTGGAGCCCAGTGTGGCGTAGGAAAAGTAAAGTGGGGAAAGCAACGATGAGGGGACTCTGGCGAGGCCCCAGGGACCTAAGGTTCCTTTCGAAGTGCTCGGCCCGGGAACTGTGCGGCTGCAGCGGCAGCCCGATGGCCCTCCCTCCTCGGCGGTGACCTCTCGCTCCCGGACCCCTCCCGGCAGCAGCGCCTTCCCCCTGTGTGGCCCCGGCGCCCCCGGCCCCGCCCCCCGCCCGCTCCCGCCCGGTCGCTCCCTTCCCGGCGGCGGGGGCGGGGTCCGGGGCGCCGGGCTCCCGAGCTCGGCCGCTGCCCTTTCCCGCGCGTCAACTCCCTGCCCTGCCCGCCCACCGTCCCGCGGGCCGCAGGCTGCCGCCGCTCCCCGGCGG
>VBSM01000988.1:1645193-1676656 GCA_008086735.1 Cheirogaleus medius | reverse complement strand
CGTGGTACCACCCTGGGCCTCCTGGGGGAGGGGGCGGGGAGGGCATCAGTCCGTCTGCAGACTCCCGAGAGCCTGGACAGTGAGGCGACCTCGGTGTGGGGTTCTCTCCTGGTGCCGGCCTGGGGATGCCTGTCCCCTGCCCCCTTCCCCCTGCCCCATGCGCAGGGTCCCTGCTCTCACCCTACCTCTGCCTCCTTGTCTCTAACCTTCCCCCCACTTCCCCCTAAGTAAATGCAATGACACATTCTCCCAAATGCCAGGGAGCTGGCCTCGAAGCAAGTGATGGTGTTTTTCCTGCTGCCCTTTGTCTGGGCTGACCGCCCCCCTGGCCTATTGTCCCGCCGCTTGTCTCATTTCCAAAAGCTAAAGCTCAGTGAGGCGCCAGGGGCTGGGGCAGGTGACTAACCGGCTCACAATGCCCCCTGGGGGGGAGGAAGAGGGCACCACAGGCCCACTGCCCAGCTCATTCTTCTTCCAGTGACCAGAGAGCATGCACATGGGTGGGGGATTTGTAATTCATTAATCAGCACGAGGCACCGGACCAGTTTCAACACCAGAGGCTTCTTGGGTGACTCAGCGAGAATGCTCCCGATTCAAGGCGATGGACAGACCAAGCGTCCCCATTTGTGAAATGCTTCCCCATAAAGACATTTGGCATTCTTCTTCCTTTGGGGTTTAGGGTTGTTGGTTTTTTCTGGTGGTGAGGTAGGGGTGGTTTGGCTGTGGAGTCCTCTCCTTCCTTCCTTCCCTGAGGCCTGGGTTGGGACTTGCTGGGCAGGACACCTAGGGGACCCATAAGCCTAGATCTTCCCGACAGGGTCTCCCTTCCTCCCCCTTTCTTCCTTTCCAAAGGCCTGCCAGGGAGAGTGAGCACAGAGGAAACAGCTCTCACCCAGGGCTTGTGGACAGCCCCACTTGATGATTTTTCTTGGAGGACAGTCATTTGGTCTCTAAGGCTTGGGTGCTCTATAGCCACACCACCAATTAAATCATTTGGTAATAAGTTGCTTTTGTTGTTGTTGTTGATTTGTTGTTTCAAAGGGGAAGAGGCCCAGTGGTGGGCAAGACCTGGAAGGTGATGCCTCTCCCTGGAGTAACATCAGAGCCTCCGTCCCTCACTCTTGCTCCCATGCCCCTGGGAAAAGAGGGCGCTCTGCCGGTCCTGCCACAGCCCCTCCAGCCTGTGGGTCGGAGCAGGCATCCTGGTCATGGCCAGTGCTGGGTTCTCAGGGCAGCTCTTCCCTTTTCTGCACTGTGAGAAGTGAGGTGGGGGGGTCGGGGGGTGGGGAAGAAGTTTGTTTTCAATTACCTCACTGGAGTGGGACAGACTTTGTTGTTGGGTTGGTTTTTTTTTTTTTTCTTCTCTTTCTCTCTCTCTCTCCTCCCCCCCCACCCTTTCTTCCTTTCTTTTTCCTAAACAAGGAGAAAAAGAGCTGGAAAAGGAGAGCTGGCCTGGGGTGCGGGGCAGGGAACCTGTGGGACATCGGTAGCAGCTCTGATGAAAACTGCCTCGGAGGGGCCCTTGTGAAAAGTGCTCGGGGCCTCCCTCTTCCCTCCTCACCTCCTCCCTGCACCCACCAGCCAGGACCCTGGAGTTTCAGTGACATTCTTGGTGGGCGAGCCCAATGATCTTTTGATGCCCATGCCAAGGTCAAGAAGGCAGATGCCCACGGCTGACTGGCACTGAGGCTGGCCAGGAGGTACCCCTAGCAGCTACCCTTTCAGAAGGAGGGAGCCAAGAAGGGAAGGGCAGCAGCTCAGGCCCTTCTCCCTCTGCTCTGCAGCCTCTCGCCTTGTGGAGAGTCTGCAAAATGTGGTTTGGATTTGGCTGAGCCCCTCAGCACCTTATAAAGCACCTTGCTGAGTCAGGGAGAAAGCAGCCCCATGTGGGGAGAGGAGGAGGGGCAGGAGACAGGGGAGGGGAGCTGAAGCAGGAGGGTGGGGGCTGCAGAGGAGTGAGAAAAGAGAAGGGACCAGGGAAGGAAAGAGGAGACACAAAGAGGCGCATGGGTGGGAGTGAGAAAGAGGGGAGGAGGCAGGAGCTGAGGAGGAAGGGGGAGCTGGGTGAGGAAGAGGAAGATATTGAAGCAGAAGAGGGGAGAGTGGACAATGCCACCCCCAGTAAACATTCACCTGGGGGGGTATCTAGAAAGCACTGGTTTGCAGGAACTGAGGGCTACAGCTCTGAAACAGGGACCCAGGCCAGGTAGGTGTAGGGACAATTGGCTTTATACACAGCCCCCCAGATCCCCAGTTTGTCTTTGATTCTTAATGTAGTGACCCCAAAAGCTAGGAAAGTCCTATTCTCCCTCTGCCTCTTGTCTGGACTTGTATATCTGCCCTCTCCCCTCACCTAGTGGGGGCCAAACCTCTGCCCTCCCCCATCTTCCACACTGCCAAAGGGAAAATCAACTCCATTTCCAAGCTGCCAGTGCCCCTCTGCCATGTCTGGGCAAAGGCAGCAGGCTAGGAGCTGCCAGTTGGGTTGGGGTGGGGGCTGGAATAATGACTGTGCCTTTATTCTGCCAAAACCCCAAATGAGGGGAGGCTGCTGGAATTGGGGGAAGAAGGAAGAAAGGAAAGATAGTGAAGGAGCAGCCCCTCCAGGGTTTCTGTGGGGTGGAGCAGGACAGGTGGCTGCCCTCTGATCTCCATCTGGGGGGCCTCAGAGAGTTCCTGCTCCCCTGTGGCTCTCAGAAACACAATCTGGGATTGCTGGTGGGGAGCACAGAGTTTAGAGGAGAAACCTGTCCCCTTAGCTCCAGATGAACATCCTTAGGAAGAAACTCTGCCCCATGGTACATTGTACAGGCAGGCATTTTCTCAGTCTCTACTAGGTGCTAGATCCTATAAACCTGAGGTCCCCAACCCTGGGCTGTACCAGTCTGTGGCCTGTCAGGGACCGGGCAGCAGAACCCTGCCACCCCCTTACTCCCACCACAGAAAAATTATCTTCTATGAAATTGAGGGATGGGGAGGCACACAGCAGGAGCTGAGTGGGGACAGGGGAGCCAGCAAAGAAGCATTATCTGTGCTCGCTGCTGCTCCCCATCGCTGGTGTCACTGCCTGAAGCTCCTCCGGCTCCACCCCCCATCCTATCCCTCAGGCCCCCAACCCCCGTGGAAAAACTGTCTTCCATGAAGCCGGTCCCTGGTGCCAAAAATGTTGGGGACTGGACTGCTGCTGTAAGGGACAGAGAGGACAAGGAAAACCCACCCCTTCCTTTAAGAACTCAGTCTTGGGACACTCATTAAACCATCTGAGAGCAGCTATAGGTGGTAGTCGGTGCATTTAGGGCCGAGAGCATCCAGGAGGAGGGGGCACTTCAGGGTAGACATGTGTGTGGACTGAGCAGGAAGTACAGTGGAAACCACAGGCAAAACACCGAGGTATCACTGGGTGTAGCCCACAGGGCTCCCGTCAGCAGGCACGGAGTAGGCTAGGAGTCAGGATACTTGCTTCCAATTGGCCAATGTGGCCTTAGGACAAGCCTGTCACCTCTCTGTGGAATGGGGTATGACTACCTCTGCCCTTCTCTCCACAGGATGGTGGGAGTATTCAGTGAGCTGATGAGGGGGACACTGATTTGCCACCTTCTCTGGCTTTCCAGACTCTAGGCCTTGCCATCTACGGTAGGTGGCAGGTCAGGCCCCATCTATGGTGGGAGGTAGCTGGCTGGGGGGCAGAGCTGGCACCAGGTGATGACTGAGCTGCCTTGCAAGAGGCGAGGGTGAGTCAGTGTTGGCTCAGGGACTGGCGAATGTCCCACTCCTCCCTCCCCACAAAACTAACATCCCCAGGGAAAGCTCTCCAGGTGCCCAAATGTACGAACAACCAATGCTACCTCCTGCACAGCTGGAGAATTAGCACCAAAGGGACCCCAGCCCAGGATCCCTAAGCTGGAGGAGCCTCTAGTCTGGTCCCCTCCTGACAGGTAAGCAGGAGTGTGGTACTGGAGAAGCCCAGAGAGGTCCCCCAGCTGGAAATTAGGGACATACACTAGTTCATTCATTTGTTCACCAAATATTTCCTCAGTACCACCCATGCCAGGTACTGGGGACACAGAGAGGAACTGTAAGGGGCCATGGGGTGGAGGGGTGGAGGCTGCCTTGGATATGGGCAGGAGAGGCAGATGCCTGCCACGGTGACCTGCTGCCATGCTGGTGTTTCTCACTGACATTTACTTTGTCTAAATACTGACAATAGTTTAAATGCACTGAGCTCTTCCCCATGTCAGGCATGGGCACTGTTTCATTTCCTCTTTTTTTTTTTTTTTTTTTGAGACAGAGTCTCACTTTGTTGCCCAGGCTAGAGTGAGTGCCGTGGCGTCAGCCTAGCTCACAGCAACCTCAAACTCCTGGGCTCAAGCGATCCTACTGCCTCAGCCTCCCGAGTAGCTGGGACTACAGGCATGCACCACCATGCCCGGCTAATTTTTTCTGTATATATTTTTAGTGGGTCAATTAATTTCTTTCTATTTTTAGTAGAGACAGGGTTTCACTCAGGCTTTCAGGCTTTTCACTCAGGGTTTCACTCGAACTCCTGACCTTGAGTGATCCTCCCGCCTCGGCCTCCCAGAGTGCTAGGATTACAGGCGTGAGCCACCACAGCCGGCCTTCATTTCCTCTTTACAATAACCTCATGAGGTAGGAGCTATCATTTCCCCATTTATACACAAGGAAACTGAGGTTTGGTAAGATGAAGTCACTTATCTCAGGTCACAAGCCTATAAGCAGTAGAACCAGGACGGGAACCCTGGTTAGTACTGGTTACTACTAACCCTGGTTAGTACTGTCTAACCTTAGTGACATGCCCTTTTAATGATACCATGCAGGTGCCAGCCTGTAGGTGGGAGAGCAGAGGGGGACTCTTGCAAAGAGTCTGGGTGCTGAGGGCAGACTTCAGCAATAGCAGGACTTTGCTGAGCCATCTAGCCCCGGGCACAACTGGTCTCTTCAGGACACTAAGATGTTCCTTGGGACATAAAGTCCTCCAGTACCTGGAGAGTCCTGGTGTGGAGCAGAGGGAGACCTAGGCTGTCCTGCCCACCACCCACCACTGACATGAACTGACAGTGTCCTGCTGGGTTAGGGGGACAGGAGAAGCTAGTCCCCAAGAGCACTGGAGAGCTCAGCTAGAATTCTGGATTCCATTAGCAGGGAGTTTGGAATCATGGAATGAGCATTAAACTGGGAGTTAGATGGCCACCCACTAACAGAACCAGGGCGAAGACTTCCCTTTGCTTCGTGGGGCTGCTTCTCAGTGGCCAGCAAAGTGAGGCCTAAGTCGCTCAGTACCCGGAGGAGCCTCCTCCCCACCGCCATGTGTGCGCTCCCTCCAGTGCGCATGTGCAGGGGCCGCTGGGGGCCACGGAGGTTAGGGGGGTAAGATGGCGGTGTGTCTGGGTGTGTGGGGGGTGGGTGCATGTGTGGATACGCACTTTCCCTTTCTTGCCAGTGGACAGGAGCCCAGAGGGCCCTGCCTCACCCTGAGCTGGCTGTGATGTCAGCGGAACCCTGGGGCAGAGGGCCTCTTATCTCAGCAATGGCCCGATCCTGCCCTAGGTCCCCCATCCACACCTGACCCAGCTCCGGCCTCCCAAAGAACACGCCCCCCACCCCCTGCTTCCCTAGGAAGCCAAAGAGAAGCTGAGAGGACCCAGGCCTGCTGCCCGCCTGCCTCTCCCCTGCCCTGCCTGGGCTCTGTCTCCCCGTGTGCCAGGATGTCTGGGCGATGGGTGTGTGAAGAGGGCAGGGGCGGAAGGGATACCCCCAGGTGCTTGACTCCTCCCTTGCCTGCCAGGAGCTTTCCCCGCCGCGTTCTCCCAGGATGTTCCGTTGCCCTGGCCAACCCATGCCGCGGGCTCTGTGACTCCGTCTCCCCTGGCAGAAGAGTGGGGTTACCTCTCCCTGGGCTGGAAGATCCTTATCCTGCCCTGCTGAGTCACTGCCGGCTCCTCCTGCTCCCTCCCTCCCACCCATCCTCCTTCCTCCAGGGTTCTCACCGCTTTCTCCAGACTGTCTGTCCTCCTGCCCTGCCCCCAGGTCAGAGGATGGACCCGGTCTCCCTAGGGGCTGTCCCCCATGATGCAGTGATGCAGAGTCCCACCTCACAGGCCTGCCATTCCAGCACTGTTGGAAGAGTGCCGGCTCCACCTCTGCCAGCTGTGTGACCTTGGCCAAGTCACTTAACCCCTCTACACCTTGGTTTTCTCCTCTATAAAACAGGGTTGATGATACTAATACCTTCCTCAGAATAAGGGACAACTGAGTAGACATAGGTCAAATCACCAGCACTTAGAAGCAATCAGCAGCGTTCAGTGTCCTTGCTGGCTGCCCCTTGTGCCAGCCTAGCCCTTTGTCTTTGCTAATGACGGCCCCTCTGCTAGAATGCACCTGTCCCTGGCAAGCCCTTGGGGCTGCACATCTAAGCCTTCTTCGCTATTTCGTCCTCACCTCTTCCTCAGCCTGTCCCCATTGCCCCATCTGCCTCCCCATCACAGGGCACGGCCACGTGACTCTGGGGCCCTGCCACTCTCTACCTTGTGTTATAAGTGCAGTCTCAGGATATGTCTCCTCTCTCCCCTCACAATAAACAACTCTTGAGGATTTGACCTTGTATCCCAGACAGCATTCTTGTAGCAGTGAAGAAGGGCTGGAGGTGGGAAGGGTGGAATCTCAGGGTACAGCCAGCTCAGAAGGAAGGAAGGGAACCAACCGTGGAGCTAGCCCCGTGCTAGGCCTTCAGGGTGTCCAGAAGACATGGGTGGCTTGGGTCTGTGAAGAGCTCACCCACTCCTGAGCACCCACAGGCATCTTTCTGAGGTTTACCCTGTAGTCCTAAATTTTGGTTTCAGCCTTTGACCATTGCAAAATGTGTCAAATAAAACAGGAACTTAAGAAGGTGTACAAAGAGCTACACTGCAGAGAAGAAAGAGGTCAGAGGAGGGAGGAGATGTTAGGAAAGACGTCACAGAGGGGGCAGGGAGAATTCAAGTGGCAAAAAGAGGGGCACACCTGGCCTGGAACCACTACAGGGGCTGGGGAGGAGCTGGCGTTCAGACCTGTGGGGTCCAATCACCTCCCAAAGCCTACTGAAACCCTACTATGCATACTAAAAATGCCTTGCTGAACAGTGTGGACCTACAGAGACACACAGCTTGCCCGCCAGGGGCTTGTGGTCTGGTGAGACAGAGGGCAATGACTTCAGTAGCCACCAGAGATGTGGGCAGCCTGCCAGGAGGCTCGGCGCAAACCAGGGCACTGAGGCAGGTTGCCTCCAGCTCCGCAGGGAACCCGGAAGGATCCCTGGATTCTCTAGCGTGGGGAAGCCCAGCTCTAGCACTCATGAGATGGCCTCTCAGCCTCGCCAGGCCTCCAACGCGGTGGTAAGGCTGCGCGGAGACAATGTGGCGAAAGGGCTCTGTGTGCTGCAGAGCTCCAGGGAGACTGAAGAGACTTGTCTCCCCACCCATACAGGATATAGCTACTGTTTACTGAGCACTTACTAATCGCCTGGCACAGCGATGAAGCACTTACATACAGCACACAGATAGTCTCGCATAGTCCTGAAAGCAGGGTGCTGTTGGACTTGTCATTGTACCATGGGGAAACTGAGGCCACAGAGTTACATAACTTGCCCGGCGTCACACAGGCAGGCAGCCTGGCTCCAGAGCCACCCTGCTCTTAATTAGCAGCCCCCTCCACACCCTGCGCCTAGTTAGTTCCCTGAAATCTCCTTCCTAACCCCATCTCCCCTGTACTGTAAGCCCACCCCGGCCAAGGAGACTGCCTTCCCCGTGTGGGCACCTGCACAACGTGGGCACGAAGCCGTCCCCACAGAGGCTTGCCTGACCCTGCCCAAGGCCGATCAGCCCCGCATGTGTGCTGGGAACTGAGACAGGATGCGGTGTCTGTCTCCCTCTGCTGGTCCCTCAGGGGACAGCCCAGCCAGGATGCTCTCCCCAAAGCTGGTGGTGCCCTCTCCCCCACACAGTAAATGGGGAGTGTGGGGGAGGGTGAGGAAAGGGCCCAGGACTCAGGCCAGGCTCCAGCTCACAGGGACACAACATTGGCTCCTGGAGTCCGTGCAGCCTGCAGCCTGCCTCCAACAGGGATGCAAGAGGGTCATTTAGGGAGGCCAGGTCACATCCCTGATGCCTTCCCGGTATGTGGGGGGTACAACAGGCCCCAAACAGCCTCCTTCCCCTTCTAACCCATGAATGGAGCTGTCATCCATGGATTTATCTAAACCTTTTGTGAAGCTATTTATATTTCCAGCCAAGACCACATCTTGGGGTAATGAGTTCCATCGGCATCCTCCCCTGCTGGGTGAAGCACACTGCCTTTGATTTGTCCTAAACTTACCTCACTTGCGCTCCAAGGGGGCCCTGTAACTCCAGAATGCCAGGTTTTGGTGAACAAGCCTGAGCTTCCTTCCCCCTTCCCATCCCCACTGTGGGTTTAAAAATTTCCATCCCATCTCCCCTCCACCTCCAGCCCTGCAGACTTAAAAAACCTGATCCCTGGTTTGTGCACAGTGCCTGGCAGTGTGGGCACATCCATTATCTCATGGCAGTGTCCAGCGGCTTGCAAGGAAGGCAAGGACTCACATTCTTCTTGGGAGGCAGAGGACGCTGAGGGCCCAGAATCGTGTGGCCAGCATGTGGCACAGCTGGAAGCAGCAGCAGCTTTCCTCCTGAGCCTCTTCCCCCTGGTTTGACTCTTCTGCCCCTACCCAAGAGGCCTCAGAAAATTTCCTAATGTCTGGGCTCCAGACCTATTCTCTGTGATATTTCTTTGAAGAGACTTGCTCCTAGGTTCCTAGTGTGGATTCACCCTGGCTTCATCTAGGGCGATGACTTGTCTCCAGTCCTGGACCCTACAATGCTGTGAGGATACACACCAGAGAGGGAGGTGGCAGAACACAGCAACCATAAGAATAGCAGTAATAACAGCAGATTCTAAGAGCTTCATAAACATTAACTAAATCAATCCCCACAACAGCCCTTTGAGGCAGAGACTGTTGTTACCCCCAATTTACGGATTAGGGAACTGAGGCTTGGAGAACATAAGCAACTTGTCCATTTTCACACAGCTTGTTAAGTGATAGAGCCAGGATTCAGTGTAGGCAGTCTGGCACCTAGATACACATTCTCAACCTCAACAGACAATCCTGGGTTCAAGTCTTGTGACCTCTCTGAATCCTCTACTCTTCAGTCATTCAACACAGACTTATTAAACCACTACTGTGTGCCAAACAGTGTTCTGATTGCTGGGAGAAATGCCAGGGAATGGGAAAGGCATGGGCAGAGCTCAGCAGGGGGTGGCAACACCTGGCATGCCACAAACTCATCACAAGCAGGCCAAGTGGTGCTCCCCCAGCTTAGCACCCCAGCAACTCAGAGCTGCTGCGCCCGCTTGGTTAGCCCAGAGTAACCACACTGTACCACTTTCTGCCTGTGCACAGACTAGATCCAGACAGACCAGAGTGAACTCCCAAGCCCTAAACTCCTCTGCCCTTCTGCCTATTGGTTACCCCAATCTGGCAAAACGCGAACCACGAGTCATCCTGCCTTTGCTCTTGTGTCTATAAGGAGGGCTGTAGGGGACATCCTGTGGTAGGACAGAGCAGTGCCTGGCAAATCATCCTCACCAATGACTTCTCAGCAATTGCGCTTTTTTGGTCAACTTGTTCCCCATGCCTCACCTCTCTGTTCCTTCTTCCAGGAAGCCCTCTCTGATACCCCGGACCAGCTGTGCCCAGTGACATGCTGTCATAGCCCATGTCATCATCATTCCTGCCCCTTTCAAAGGTGTAATTTCATATTTACTTTGGTGATTCTTTGACTGATGTCAGTTTCCCCTGACTAGATTGCAGCCTCCCCAGCTCAGGGACCTTGACTTGGCCCAAACTTCTGCTCAGAGCTTTGGCACTGGCCATTCCCTCCACTTGGAGTGCTTGTCCCCAGATGTCTGCAGGGCTCACTCCCTCACCTCCTTCAGGTCTTTTCTCAAATAGCCAATTCCCGGTGAAGCCAGCCTGGCCAGGCTATTTAGCACTGAAGATCTCTCCTGACACTCTTCTCTCCCTCTCAGGGCTTTCTTTTCCTCTGCAACAGCCACCACCTTCTAGTGTATGATGTGACTGACTTGTTTATTTTGTTGTCTGTCTCTCTACACCAGGGCGGAAGCCCCATGAGAGCAAGGATTTTTGTCCTGTGGAAAAGTGCACCCAAAATATGTTGAATGAATGAATTACTGAGTACCAAAATCTCAAGCTTTGGACTGCCTGCAACTTCAAACCTAACCAGCTGGGTGAGAAGTGGTAGTTGAAGAGAAGAAATTTCCCAACAGAACTGCCCTTCTTCCATTCCGTATCTGCTACACCTTCCTCACATACACACACTAACACATACTTGCATGCCTACCTACTCACAGAAGGCCACCTCTACTGTGGGATATGGCAAAGACTGTAAAAATTCAGGGTTTGAAAGAATCCTGAGAGAGCATCTCACCCAACACCTTCATTTTATTGAGGAAGAAACAGACCCAGAGAGGAGACTTGACTTGCTTGAGGCCATTTATGAGTAGGGCTGCAGCTACACCCAGGTCTCCAAATTCTCTTTGGGTCCCTATACCCATCCCTCACCCAACACAAAGGGTTCCTGATAGCACCGAGCTCCTTATTCCCCTCTGGACTAGAAGAGCACTAGTGATATGCCAGCTGCAAGCCTGGGGAAGCTTCTTGGCCTCACACTGGAAAGCTCCCTCCAGCCCCACAGCCCAGAGGGGAGGGAGAGGGCAAGCAGGACAGCCAGTTGATTATAGCTTCTCTCTCCCACTGCAGGCAGGTGAAGGGGACAGAGAAGCTGCAGGGCCCCTTGGGGATCCCAGCATGTCATGGTTGGAAGGGACCTCAGTGTGCTCCCCCCATCCCCTCTCCATCACGTTGTACAGATGAAGAAACAGCTCAAGACAGGGAGGGACTTGTACATCACACAGCAAGTCGGTGTTGGATCCCAGACATGAAACCCAGGTCTCCTGACTCCCAGCTCTAGGCCATTTTCTGGTTTCTGAGCCCTTCAGAAGGTTCAGATGGTTTCTGACTTTTGGCACGGGGACAGGAGGATGACTGAAGAAAGACTCATGAAGTGGCCCAAGGAAATTCCGTCTCCCTTCACCCGCTGCCTAGGGCCTTGCTCCAAGGACCTCAAGGCCATAGGACACTATAGCCCATAAGGGTCAGGGGCAGAAACATGTGAATCTTCGCAGCCTTCCCCTCCGTTGCCTTCTAGGGAGTTTTGCTTCTGTCTCCTGTCCCAGCTGGGCTGCTCAGGTAATGCACGTGGGGCAGAGGTGGAGAAGCTGGGAAGGTTTTGCTGATTTCCATGGGCGGGGGAGGAGATCAAAAGCAAGTAAACACATGTGGGAGATAATGCGGAGTTGTGATAAGTGCTGCTGCTAAAACAGGGCAAGGGCCCAGCCAGAGAGCACAAGGTGGGGGTGGGGTGGGGGCAGAGAGGGCCTAGCTGAGGAGGGGCAACTGCAGCTGAGCCCTGAGGAAGAGAAGAGCCACCATGTGAGAAGTGGGAAGACCATGTGAAGTGGTGGGAACAACATGTGCAAAGATCCCCAGATGGGAGAGCAAGTGGCAGGTACAACAGGCTATCAGGGGAGGAGATGGGTGGAGGGGCTCCTACAGGTTCAGGGTAGAGTTTGGATTTTATAGCAACCACTGAAGCATGTAAACAAGGGGGAGGCATGACACAATCCATATTTTAGTAATTTTGCTGCTGTTTGGAGAGTAGACTGGAGGGGACAGGGTGGAGGCAGGAGACCACTGAGCTGTTACAGCATTCCAGGTGAGAGGATTTTGGCCCAAGCCAGATGGTGGCCATGGAGGCAGGAGGCGAGGGTGAAGTAGCCATCGCTTTGGGAGGCAGAGCAGTCAGGATCTGCTGAAGGACTGTATCAGGGTTGGGGTCCAGGATGAGTCCCAGCTTGCTGAGCTGACTGCCTAGGTAGAGACGGTCCCATTCACACTGATCCCCCTGCAGGGGAAAGGGAAGAACAACCACCTTGCCCAGCAGTGTAGGGAAGAGGAAAAGGCTGGTGGCAGAGGGAAAGCTGAGGGGAGTAAGAGAAAGAAATTATCACATGTACCCCATCAATATGTACAATTATGATGCATCAATACTTTTTTTAAATGAGGCTGGAGGGCAAGGGGCTCAGGGAGAAATCTATCCTCTGCACTACTGAGAGGACCTGAGGGGTAACGCACAGATCAGCCCTACAGGAACGAAGGGATGCCCAGGACCCTTCAAGAACCACAGAGCCTTGGTGCTGTGGGGAACGAGGGGTCAGCGAGCCTTCCACTTTCACACATGGGACTTGGGGCCAGCTGGTAAGGGGAAGATGCAGCTGAGGAACCCCTTTCTTTCACACAGTCTGGGGTCTTATAAAAATGCACATAACCGCGATCTACCCTCAATCTATCCTCCTAAAACGTTTCCAGCACTTCCTAGTAGTGCCCTCAGCATCTGGCAGCCCCCCTCCCCTCCCCAGGGGCGCAGAGCCCACGCACCGCTAAGCCTTCACTCTTGCTCTTCCTTCTGCCTTCCACCCCTTTCTGCCTGAAGAATCTTTTCTTCTTCCTTCAAATATCAATGAAGAGAACCAATAAAGGATCCTCAAAACCAGAACAAACAGCCACCTTCCACCCTTGGCTCCTGCAGCAAGTTGCTTTGACTTCTTTTTACAGCTGGTGACTGCTGCTTGTGTCCGAGTCCCCAGCCCAGACTGGGTGCGGACGGTCTTGCTTCTACCCTGTATCCCCGTACGGACGTCCAGGAAACGTGTGCTAAGTTAGTGACCAGGAGGGCTTGTCCCTGTATCTCTGACTCCGAGCCCAGTGCTCGGTCCACTGCACCAGGCACCTCGAGCCCTGGGGCTGCGTCCTCTCTGCTCTTCGCGTTCCGGTGCGCAGCCCGCCGTGCACCCCAGGGGCGCGGGAGAGTCCGGGGCAGGCCTGGAGAGCCAGAAGCAAACCGCAAAAGCGCCCGAGTCACGTGACAGGGGCCCAGCCCCGGAAACGGACTCCGTCACATGACAGCGGGGTCTGTGAGCGTTTTTCTCACGTGACGGAGGAGCAGGTGTGTGGACCAATAGGCAGGCGGGGGCGGGGCGGCCAGGGGCAACGCGCGCTAAGGGAACCCGGGTCCCGGCGGCCGCAGAGGCCCGGTGGGGCTACTTGTCGCGGGCCAGCCACCTGCCTCAGCCCGGCCGCAGGCTAGGCCCGGGTTCGGAGCTGGGCCAGCATGAAGTGCCTGGTCACGGGCGGCAACGTGAAGGGTGAGTTTGCGTCGGCTCGGCGGCGGGGACATGTGAGCCGGCCCGAGGCGCCAGCCTGACCCCTTTTCTGCTCTTCCCGCAGTGCTCGGCAAGGCTGTCCACGCCCTGTCCCGTATCGGGGACGAGCTCTACCTGGAACCTTTGGAAGACGGGGTGAGGGGCTGGGGTATGAGGGGTGGGATGCCAACCGGAAGCCAGTAACCTGGACTCAAGTCTCGCTTCCAGCAGGCAGTGTGACTGTGGGCAGATTTGTCTGCTGAGTTTCAGTTTCCTCTCCAGTTGTGGGACATCAGCTAGGGCCCTGTGACCTTCCTAGAGCTGTGTGTGAATTGAAGACAGTGGGGTGGCATGGACTTAAAGATAACTAGGGGTAAGGGCAGAGTGTGCGGACCCTTGACCGTGGGAGCAGTGCTGACACTGACTCTGCAGAATTCATGAAAAGGTACTAGCTGACTCCAAGGAGGAGGGTTCCAGCAGGTGCTGGTGGAGCAGCAAGACGTTCGGGCAAGTGTGCAAGCAAATGCAGGCTGCAGGCTGCAGGGCTGTGCCCCCAGACCACATCCCTCTCCCTGCTTTCTGCTTTTCGTGGCCCAGCTCTCCCTCCGGACTGTGAACTCCTCCCGCTCTGCCTATGCCTGCTTCGTGTTTGCCCCGCTCTTCTTCCAGCAGTACCAGGCCACCACCCCTGGTCAGGACCTGCTGCGCTGTAAGATCCTGATGAAGGTGAGACCCTTCCCTCAGCAGTGGCACTGCCCCAACCCAGGAACCTGCACCAGCTGTGCCTCCGCTCTGGGGCACGCAGCAGATGCTAATGGGGGAGAGAGACACACAGGAGCAATCCCATGCAAAATGCAGCGAGGGACTGGGCACAGTGGCTCACGCCTGTAATCCCAACACTGGGAGGGAAAAGGATCAATTGAGGCCAGGAGTTCAAGAGCAGCCTGAGCAACATAGCAAGACCCTGTCTCTACAAAAAGTAAAAAATTAGCCAGGCATGGTGCATGCATCTGTAGTTCCAGCTCCTTGGGAGGCTGAGGCAGGAGGATCGCTTGAGCCCAGGAGCTTGAGGTTGCAGTGAACTATGATGACACCACTATATTCTAGCCCAGGCGACAGACTAGACCTTGTCTCAAAAAAAAAAAAAATAAAATGCACTGAGGGGCATAGTAAAGACATCCAAAGGGAGGCCCTGAGAGCGTGGGGGCATTCAGATTGTCAAAAAAGGTAAGCAGTCTTTTGAGGCATTTCTGGCAGAGGGAACAGCATGAACAAGGCCAGGAAGTATGCAAATGTCCCGTATGTCATGGGAGCCCCTTTCTCAGTGTTACATGATGGGCCGCGGCCTACATGGAATGTGAGAGGTGGCTGGTGGAGGCGCAGTGCTGGGCTGATATGTCTCCCCCCACTCAGTCCTTCCTGTCGGTCTTCCGCTCTCTGTCGATGCTGGAGAAGACTGTGGAAAAATGCTGCATTTCCCTGAATGGCAGGAGCAGCTGCCTGGTGGTCCAGCTGCACTGCAAGTATGGTGAGTGGGCAGCTCGTCAGCCAGAGAGGGTCCCTAAGTGGGGGGAGATCACTGAGGCCCACTGAGACCCTGTCTGCCCATCCAGGGGTGAGGAAGACTCACAACCTGTCCTTCCAGGACTGCGAGTCCCTGCAGGCCGTCTTTGACCCAGCCTCGTGCCCCCACATGCTTCGCGCCCCAGCACGGTGAGCACACCCCAGTGACAAGCCCAGCCCTGGGTCTCTCTCTTCCTTATTTGGGGCCTCGAGGGCCAATTTAAGAAAGCACCTCCCCCATTTTCCCTATGGAGTTTTTGTGAACCTCAAAGACATCGTACATCCCAGTGTGTGCTCAGGTCCTTGTTTGGCTCCTTAGTGGCAGAGGCTGGCATGGATGAGGGCATTGTCCTCTTGTCCATTCTCCTCGTTGTCTTTACGATCTGTAATTTCCATCCCAAAGTCTGGCTGGCTTTCTGGCCCATCACACCCATTTTAATTCCTCTTCTAGAGAGCACATCCCTGACCTGCCATCAGATTTCTTGTGTGGCCTGAGTAACCTTGAAGGTCTGTCCTTAACCTTGTGGCTTAAAGGTTCAAAATCCAGCCTGGTCATCCTTCCAGAGGTATTGCCCAGCCAAGGCAGGAGGCTGGGTGGGCGTGTCGTGCACCAGGAAGGCTGCCTGAACACTCAGCCGTGGGGGTGGACGCTGGGCGGTCAGAGCACAGGGCCTGTCCGGGGCGGGGGAAATGGGGACTCCAGTGGAAGCAAAGGCCCCTGTCGAGGACCAGCTCAGAGAAGAGTGGGCTCTTGCCCTGCCCCATGCCGGATGTTGCATTCAAGTAGCCTGAGGTCCTGTTCATTTCTCATGGTGACTGAAGGTCCCTTTGGGTCCTGACATCTGTTTCCCCAGGTTCTGTTGAGCTAACACTGCTCAGGACTCTCTTGGGTAGTGAAAGAGGAGAGGCTATCACCTTGGTCTGCACTATTTTTTTTTTCCACTCACTCACTTCCTCTATTTTTTCTTTTTTTAAATGAGCAATTGTTTCCTTTTCTTATGGACAGTTTCAAATACGTATAAAAGTAGTTGCCAGTTCTTGTCCGCAATTAACTTGAGGCAAATTCCAGATGTTACCTCCTCTTTATAGCATTGTGTATCCTTAGAAGACAAAGATTTAAGGGCTCTTTCTGAAGGCTCGGTTTGTAGGGATGGCGTGAGTGTGGTGTCCCACCTCTGCGTGGCCACGTGCAGCCAGCCTGTCCTCCCTGCTGCCTGCTCTGGGCTTTGTTCTTGTCCTCTTGTCTGCCTTATCCCTTCTCTCACAGCTTGGGAACTTCTGACAGAGCGGGGACCACATCCTGCTCATTCTGTCCTTGCCTTCCCAGGGCATGCAAGGCCTATGCACGTGCACAGTCACCACCCTGCCTCCGGTCCTCTGGGAGCAGAGGCCCTGGGCAGGACCAAGCATTCTGTGTAATGCTCTGCCCTCCTCACAGGGTCCTGGGAGAGGCTGTTCTGCCCTTCCCTCCTGCACTGGCTGAAGTGACACTGGGCATTGGCCGTGGCCGCAGGGTCATCCTGCGCAGCTACCAGGAGGAGGAGGAGGCAGGTGAGGAGCCAGGGTGGCCTGGGACAGAGCAGAGCTGAGGATGGGAGGGGTGGGGCCCAGGTTCCTAGGTTCCTCCTGTTCCTGCCCCCACAGACAGCACCGTCAAAGCCATGATGACTGAGATGAGCATTGGGGAGGAGGATTTCCAGCAGCTGCAGGCCCAAGAAGGGGTGGCTGTCACTTTCTGCCTCAAGGAATTTCGGGTGAGGTTCCCGGCCATGCACTCACTGTCCTCTCCTCCCTCCCCAGCCCAGAGTCTCACCCCACTGTCTCTTCCCTCCCAGGGGCTCCTAAGCTTTGCAGAGTCAGCAAACTTGAATCTTAGCATTCATTTTGATGCTCCAGGCAGGTAATTCCCAGTCTCGGGACAAGGGAGGGGGAGGGCCCTGGGATGCCAGGAGCTCAATGGAATGACCTAGCTTGGGGCTCCTGTCCCCTGCCCAGACCAGCCATCTTCGCCATCAAGGACTCTCTACTGGATGGCCACTTTGTCTTAGCCACGCTCTTAGAGACTGACCCACACGCCAAGGACCCAGGCTCCCAGGAGCTCCATCGGCCAGTGCCTCAGCTTCAGGATTACAAGTGAGGGCACCTGCCCACCCAACCCTCCTCTCTGTGCACCCCAGCCTGAGCCTGCTGCCTGCAGCCTCTGCCCCTCCCCCAACACTCTCCTGTTGGGCCCCCACCTCTACAGAGCGCTCACAGCTTCCAGTCCTGCAGGCTCAGCCTTCACGGTCAGCTGTACTGAGACCCCTCCCACCTAGGGAAGCATCCCCAAGGTCCTGCTGGCTTCCTTGTCTGGCTGAGGCCTCCCCTCTGAGCCTTCTCCCGGGCCAAGGAGGGAAAGGGCTGCTGGGAGCAGGGAGCTGCCTGGAGTGGGGGAAGCAGGTGGCTGGAAGGGCAGGTGGGTTGGGGAGGAGGGGCCCAGTGTCGTTCAAGCAGAGGAAGTTTGGTCTGGCCCCCTGCCCAGCTTGTCCCTGGGCGCCGGTGCTCTCCAGTTCCTGTCCCCTGGGAAGGTGGGGGCTTGGGCCCCAAGTGGCCTAGCTCACATGACTGGCTGTTCCCTTCCCCCAGCTGAGCTAAAGTAGCCCCCAGGATGCCTCCCTTAGGCCCCTACCTGAACTCTGATCAAAGGGATTCCAGGCCCACCCCCTCCAGGAAGCCACCACTTAACCCCAGCATCCTCTCCTCTCCAACCAAATCAGGAAGTAATAAAACCATGAGAGCACCAGCAGTCAGGAGGCCCGGATCCCCCTCTGAGCCCTCCCAGGTGGGGCCCTTCCTCTCTTCTCTCCCTCTTCCTCACTGGTACTGTTTCCGCCTGCAGCACATCCCACCTGGATGACTTTGCCAATGACGACATTGACTCTTACATGATTGCCATGGAAACCACTGTAGGCAGTGAGGGCTCACGGGCGCTGCCCTCCGTTTCCCTTTCACCTGTCCGCCAGCTCTCCCATAGCCCTGACCCCCACTCAGAGGAAGACGAAGCTGAGCCCAGTACAGTGCCTGGGACTCCCCCACCCAAGAAGGTAGGGGCTGGGGGTGGAGGCAGGGGATGGGAAGTGAGGAAAGGAGCAGCCCCCAGAACTCTCTGTTCTCTTTCCAGTTCCGCTCGCTGTTCTTTGGCTCCATCCTGGCCCCTGTACACTCCCCCCAGGGCCCCAGCCCTGTGCTGGCTGAAGACAGTGAGGGTGAAGGCTGAACTGAGAACCTGAAGTCTGTGTCCAGAGGCCCTGGACTCGGCGTAGCCCCAGCCCCGGAGGGTCGTAGAGGTGGGCTTGCTGGAGCCAAGCCGGTTCTGCTCCCTCCGCAGGCCCTGCCTGGCTGCCCACCATGCACCATGGGGCTGCCTGGCCTGAGTCCTATTATCACCCCCAGCCCCCAACCAATCATGTCTATTCTCAGACTGGGCCTTGAGCTGCTACCTGACAGGAGGTTCCTCACCTCTTATAAAACACTGAGCCTTAGGCCAGACTCCAATCACCTGGCTGGGGCTGGAAACCTGTCTTCCTCAGGCTCACCTTTATAAGAAAAAAACCCAGCCCTGCTGATGCACTTCTGCCAATCATGCCTGTTTCTTCCTCAAGTCCTGCGCATACCCCTGGGAGCCCCTGTAGATGACGCAGACTATTTTTCTTGCATTCCCAATACTTTGTCCCTGGCTTGGAATTCTAAGAGCCTCTGGGGCCCAGCAACCCTGCACTCTCCAGTGGCTCTGTGCAGAAGGGCTGCCAGGCCCAGTGTTTGGAACAAGGGAGACAGAGGCCATGGCGAGAATCCAGCTTTGACCTTTATTCAAGAGACCAGATGGGTTGCCCCAGGATCCGGCTGCCAGCCCTGAGGCCAAGCAAGGCTGGAGACCCACAATCTGGCCTGCCATTGCCCTGAGCTGCAGCCTTGGCCCCAGGATCCTGCTTGCAGCCACCGCAGGCAGGAGGGAGCCCTGGGGGATTGGACGCTGCTACTGATTCATTAAAAAAAAGAAAAATACACCAAGGCTCCATGTTCCCCATGATGGGTAGGCCCAAGAGGCCAGTGTGACCCCCCATGGCAACATTTCTGTACAATTAATCCATCATCTGGGGCAGAGGGGCAGCACATGGGGGCTATTTCTTGACTTTGGCAGAATTGCGGGGTGGGGTGATAGGTCGGCCTCCGGGGTTCAGGCCACTGAACTGCCCATATTTCCCCTTGTTCTTGTCGGCGGGCTTGAGGATCTAGAAGAGACAAAGCCAGTCAGGCTCATGGGGCTCAGCCCCAGGGCCCACCAGCCCCTTGCTTCCCCACACCCACCTGGAAGGAGCACATGAGGGTCTCATCCACACTCATCATGGCACCAGCGTTGTCAAACTCGCCACAGTAGTTGGGAGCTGAGAAAAGTGTCACCAGCTGCCGTTTGGCAAAGAACTCATAGCCATCTTCTACCACCTGGGTGAGGATGGGAGCAGTTAGTTCCGCAGCCACAGGCCTGGCGTTCCCCACCCCTGCCCAGACCAGAGCCTGGCAGCCCACCTGGTGCGCTCGGCAGATGAGGTCCAAGTCGTGCTTGTGCAGGAACTTGGCAACCACCTCCGCTCCGAAGGTAAAGGAGACGCCACGGTCGTTCTCACCCCAGCCCTGCACATCTTTGTCGGGATCGGACCACAGGAGGTCGCACAGCAGGCCCTGGTCAGGCACGTCCGTGGGCCGCATGATGCGCCGTATCTGCTCCATGGACTGCAGGTCCGGAGACAGGCCTGAGGGGAACCAGGGGCAGGTCACTTCCTCAACAAGCCTCAAATCAAGGACCTCCCTCCAGGAAGCATTTGCCAATCAGCCTTACCCTTCCCACCACCCTTTTGCCCCTCTCCTGGGGTCCCGAGAGCCCAGGCAGGCAGAAGTCCATTGCCTTCCCTTCGGCTTTTTCAAGTCCCCAAACACAGCCACAAAGATGTCCCGTCAAGGAGCGGAGAGCTCCCTGGAGAAAGGACACAAGTAAATTCCATGCAGGATGGCAAATGCCACGACAGGGCAGCGAGTGCAGCCTGACGCAGCGGGATGTGGGGGAAATTTCCTGGAAGGAGTGGCATCCAAGGAAGGACCCAAGGGAGAGCTGTTCCAGGCAACTGGGAATGTGTCCTCCAGCTAACAGCATCCTTCCAAGGCCCAGGGGATGTGGCCAGGGCGCCTTCCCAGGCCTTCCCTCAGCATGTGCCCCAGAGACATCCTCACCTCCGTGGCAGCAGAAGATCTTCTCATCTACAATGGCTGCGATGGGCAGGCAGTTGAAGCAGTCAGTGAAGGTTTTCCACAGTTTGATGTTGTAGCGTCTCTTACCTGCCCAGGGGAAGGAGCAGCTCGTGGAAGGCCTGCCCACCCTCACCCACCCCTAGCCTGGTCTCGGCCTTCCAGGGCACTTTGGGGGCTATTCAAATACAGCTGGAAGAAGTAAGGCAAGGAGGGCTCAAATCCCCTACCACCTACCAGCCTTCCAAGAGTTCTAAAGCACTGAAGTACACAGGAAGCCAAGTTCCAACCTGGACCAACCTCAGGGCTGGCACCCACCTCCACCCCATGAACAGGGCCAGGCCAAGACTGGGTCTGGTTTATCTCAGCTTCTGGACAGCAGAGTCCAGTCCACATAGGCATCCTGAGTGCTTACAGCAAATGTACTGGAGGAGATTGTCACCAGGCAGGGTCCGTGGGGGATGCACTAGAACCCAGGCAGCCCTCCAGTCAGACGCCATTCACCAGACCCCATGCCAGCCAGGGAGGGCAGGGCAAACAGATATGAACTGACCCGGGCTCTGCCCTCGCAGAGCTCACAGTCCAACAAGTATCTCAGATATTGGAGTTGCTGCTGCCAGGCCAATGTGAGGGTCCCACTGAACAGCAGAAATGCAGTTCAGGACCTGGGCAGCCTCTGGACACTCAGACCACTCACACTCATCGTAGAAACCGTAGATACGGTTAATGCTGGCACACTCATGGTTCCCACGGAGCAGGAAGAAATTCTCAGGGTACTTGATCTTATAGGCCAGCAGCAGGCAGATAGTCTCCAAAGACTGCTTGCCCCGGTCCACATAGTCCCCCAGGAAGAGGTAGTTGCTCTCTGGAGGGAAGCCGCCATACTCGAATAGCCGCAGAAGGTCATAGTACTGGCCATGGATGTCACCTGTGACCCAGGAAACCATAAGCTAGGTGCATGGTCTAGACTCGAACCCAGAGCCAGGATTGGGCTCAAAGTAAGAGGAAACCAGAAACTTTGGGGGACCAATGCCACTTTCAGGAAGCCAAGGGGGCCGGGGCAGGGGGCTCACCGCAGATCTTGAGGGGTGCCTCCAGCTCCAAAAGAATGGGCTGGCTCAGGAAAATCTCCCGGGATTTGAGGCAGAGACCACGGATCTCATTTTCTGTCAGCTGTACATTCTTTCCAGGCCGTGAGCCCTGCACTGGGGGTGGAATGGGGGTGTCAGGACCCTGGCACCTCAGGCAGGAGGGTGGGCGTCACAGGTGACCCCATGGGCTACCTCCTTGCCCTGAGGTAGCTGTTGCTGCTGAGCCTTCGGGATCTCCGCCTCAAGCCTAAGGGAAGACCCCAACTACCCTCGAGGCCCTCGAGAGGGGACAGGGCCTGCCACCCAAAACCTCACCGCGCAGGACCCCTTCTAGGGCTAGTCTTCGCAGGTTTCTCCTTCAACCCAAGAGCCAGGCCAACCCGTGTGCCGCGGCCCAGGAGAGGGGGCTGCTCGCATGTCGGAGCGGGCCCCAGACCTCTCAGGCGCGCCCGCGAATGGGGGGGCGGCTGTGGACACGGGACCTCGCGGCCCGTCCCCGCCCAGTCTAAGCTGGCCCCGGGAGGGGCAGGCCCGCCCGCGCGCCACTTCCGGGCCGGGCAGGGGGCCAGGGCGCGGCAGGCGCGGACCTCCCCCGCCCCGGCCAACCTTCCAGCAGGCGCCCGATGATAGAGTCCAGGTTGAGCTTCTCGCTGTCGGACATGGCGGCGCCGCCGCTCCGGCCCACCAGCTCCGGGCCCGCTCCTGCCTCCCGCCCGCCGGCAGCCTCCTTCCGGCCTGGCTCTCCTTCCGCCCGCCCCAGTCGCCCCCGGCCCGCCGCCCCGCCTCCTCGGTCCCGGCCCCGCCCCGGCCCGCCCTCCCTCGCGCTCTGGCGCCTCCACTGGCCGCGAAGGGCAGCGGCCGCGGCGCCCCGGGAGGCGGGGCCTCGGGCGACGGGGCGGGGCCAGGTGGTGGCTGGTGGGCGGGGCGGAGTTGAATCTGGTTCCACCCTTTGAGAGTCACCCAGCCCCGTTCCGAGGGTATGGGACCGGAAGTACTATAGAAGTTGTTTTTCTCTTTCAAGCGCTAAATAGTCCTTCCCACCCCTGCCCTGGGTAAGATGGTGGTGTGAGCATAGTACCGTCTCCTCAAACTCTACAGATTAAGTCTTCGAAGTGCAGAAAAGGAAACGGAGGCTCACAGATAGCAATGGCTTGTCAAGACCAGGGCCTCACATTCCGGGAGGACGCCTTCCTCCTGGGTCGCTGTAGTCCCCAGAAGGCTGAGTGCACTTTGGTTAGCAGTGTCCACTGCTTGCTAAATTAATATTTTCTTATAAGTCCCATAATTACCTTTTGAGTAGCGTAATCATATTGCATTGTGCGCATGTTAAAAGTGTGACTTTGTAAAGAGCAAACATTATTTTATTATAAATAAACCATGGTTTATTATTTTAAATAAACCATAATTCTTATTGAAACCCTGAGTTGGGTGCTTTACACGCCAGTATCCTGGAAAATGGAGGTGGCCTGGCCTCGCTACCTCTGGCAGGCCTTGGCCCATCACACCCAGCACAGGATTTGAAGCCCGAAGCCACCCAAGGGGAGGGTGGGAGGAGCCCATGGCTCAGGGGCACTGGGGCAGGCAGGAAGAGCCTCAGAGGAAAGGGTGACCCCCCCACTAGGGAGGGGCCCCTGACGGGTTGCCGAAGCTGTGTGTGAGGAGGAAGTGAGAGGAGGAGGTGAGGTGCAGCGGGGAGGTGAGCTGTGCTGGTGGGGACAGGGGCTGGGCCTGGCCTTTCTGTCACTGCAGGGTCTAGCCCTCCACCCCAATAAAAGAGGACACATGGGGGCTGGATAAGCTACACTGAAGCCTCGCTCGTCTGACCCCACAGCCAGGCTTGGGGCTGGGAGCTGGCTGGATGGGAATGCAGGCCCCAGGCTGGCCAGGAGTGGCCCTTCACACCGGGTCTCTCCATGTTTCTCAGCCTGTGGCATCCAAAGTCTGGGTACCATGGCCCGGGCCCTGGGGGAGGACCTGGTGCAGCCTTCTGAGCTACAGGATGACTCCAGCTCTTTGGGATCTGACTCCGAGCTGAGTGGGCCCGGCCCGTATCGCCAGGCTGACCGCTATGGCTTCATTGGGGGCAGCTCAGCAGAGCCAGGGTAAGTGGGGCAGGGGTGGGGAGGGCGGGATGCTGGGACTAAGGATGGGGTCTGAGGGCTGAATTCTGGAGTGAGGCCCAACTTCAGGGGCCTGGGAAGGGTCTGGCAGTAGGGACTGGGCTGGGGACTCAGCCAGTATCACCCTCCTCAGGCTCCAGGCAGCATCTTAAGGTAGGAAAGGCTTGGGGGCGGGGGGGATGTCTCTGTGTGTCTTTGATCCCCAACCTCCAAGGGTTTGCATCCACTTCTGGGGCTGGGCTTCCTTTCCCTTTTAATTTTGGGCCCAGGAATCCCAGATCCAAATCAAAGAACCCACACCTCTTCCCCTCTCCTCCCCAAGGTACAGACAGGAAAACAAGCCCAGATACAGACAGAAACTTGCCCCAGGTCACACAGCAAATCAGGGGCAGAACCAGACTCAAATTTAGGACTCCTGGCTTCTAGTCCAGGGCGCTATGAATTGTCTGTGCCCCTGTCCTGGGTGACAGCCAACCAGCCCCTCCCCCAACACACACCCACTCACCCCTTCAGTCCTGTTTCTGCCCACATCAGAGCCACATCCTTTCCTGTCCCCATGACAACCATTGGCAGCTCCTGGGTCACAGGTCACTCGGCAGGGCTCCCCAGAGATCCCAAGGGCCAGGAGCTGGGCTCACCTGGGTAGCATGAAGGGTGGCAGGTATGGGCTTTAGGTAAAAACAGCTGCCCAGCACCTGGATATCTGTTCCATGTGCCACCAGGCCAGGCCAGCCCCCTGCAGACCTAATCCGCCAACGAGAGATGAAGTGGGTAGAGATGACCTCGCACTGGGAGAAAACCATGTCCCGGCGTTACAAGAAGGTGAGGGGGGGAGGGGCCCCACCCAGGCCTCTGTGGCTCATTTCCTTCTGCCCGGGCCCACGCCTTTGCTCCCTGCCACCCAGAGTGGCCCCTGCCCGATGCTAAGTCATGCTCGGCGCCTGCCAACAGGAGCCAGTGGGGCTGATGTAAGGGAGCTTCTCGGCATCCCCCACAGGTAAAGATGCAGTGTCGTAAAGGCATCCCCTCGGCCCTGCGGGCCCGCTGCTGGCCCCTGCTGTGTGGGGCCCACGTGTGTCAGAAGAACAGCCCTGGCACCTACCAGGTGAAGGAGTGGGCAGGGGTCCCACCTCCCCTTCCCAGAGCCCCTCCCCATACTGAGCCCTCACACCCACCTTCCTGCCCGCCCACCCACAGAAGCTGGCAGAGGCCCCGGGAGACCCGCAGTGGATGGAGACTATTGGCAGGGACCTGCATCGTCAGTTCCCTCTGCACGAGATGTTTGTGTCACCCCAGGGCCATGGGTACGAAGCCAGTGATGCCCAGGGACCCCCAGCCCCACAAGCCCCAGGCATTTGGGCCCAGTCTCCCCGCCCTAGTGTTACAGCCTTGCATCTCAGGGGACCCAGCAAGGCCCTGGGAGGCTGAGGCCTGGGCAGAGGCCCCCAGAGAGTAGGGAAGGGATGCCTGGAGGACTGACCCCTAATGGGGTCTTCTGGCACAGGCAGCAGGGGCTCCTGCAGGTACTCAAGGCCTACACCCTGTATCGACCAGAGCAGGGCTACTGCCAGGCCCAGGGTCCCGTGGCTGCTGTGCTGCTCATGCACCTGCCCCCAGAGGTGAGTGACCAGCACCTGCTCCAGGAAGCTGAGCCCCTGAACCCTGAACCCTAGGCCTCTAGGGATCCCCAACCCCACAAGCTCTGGCTTCAGGGACCTAGGATCTTTGACTCCTGGACCCTGTCCTAGTGACCCAGAGCCTCGTGCCTACCAACCTCAGTGACCTTCAAGCCTCATGATCTTGACTCCAGGAGCCTGGGACCTTGACCTCACCCCTTACCCCAGTGGTCAAGGAGTCTGGATATTCATCACCTTGACTCCAGACTACTGAATCTGAACCCTGGGACTCTGACCCCTGACCCCAGTGACCCCAGGAACCCAGGACTTGAACTTTGGGACCCTCCCAACCCTTGGCCAGTGAGCCCCAGCCCTGTGGCCCTCAAATCCAGCACCCTGATCCCTGTGACTTCCAACCCCCTAAGCCCATGAGCAGGCCCTGGCTTTTGGAAAGCACCCCCCAGGAACTGGGCAGGTGGGGGGGGCACTGAGTCCAGGCTCCTGGCTGTGCCCAGGCCCTCCCCCGCCCCCTTTGCCCGTCCTTGGGCACTACAGGCCTGTGCCCTGTCCCCCAGGAGGCCTTCTGGTGCCTGGTGCAGATCTGTGAGGTCTACCTCCCTGGCTACTACGGGCCCCACATGGTGAGAGGCTAGGATGGGGGCTGGAGGAAGGGGGGAAGGGGCCTGGCATGTGGGTGTCGGCAGAAGCCCGGGGGTGGGGGGTGGAGGTGCCAGGCGGCGCTGGCCTCCAAGCTCATGGACACGGCCACAGGAGGCTGTGCGGCTGGACGCCGAGGTGTTCATGGCCCTGCTGCGGCGGCAGCTCCCGCGTGTGCACAAGCACCTGCAGCAGGTGGGCGTCGGACCCCTGCTCTACCTGCCTGAGTGGTTCCTGTGCCTCTTCGCCCGCTCCCTGCCCTTCCCCACGGTGCTGCGCATCTGGGACGCCTTCCTCAGCGAGGGTGAGCAGCCGGGCGGGGCCTTGGCACACACGGTGGAGCTTTGCTCTGCTCTGCCACTGTCACTCCTGGCTCTCTGGGGGCCTCGCACCTCAGGGCCAGGTGTGCCGAAGGCGTTGGCCCGGCCCTGTGACGCAGAGCACCAGAGGGAGGACTGGCGCTGTCCGGGGCAGGGCAGGGCTGGGGAGGCCTGGGCTCTGGGACTGGGCCAGGCTGGGGCCCTGGGAGGAGGCCAAGCCCTGGCGACAGGGAGCACCTTAGCCAGCAAGACCTTCCTTCTAGCGCGGGCGGGGATGGGAGGCGACAGCAACCAAATTAATAAGATATTTATAGATTGTCATAAGTGCCATGAGGAAAGTGAAATGAGGGATGTGACAGAGAGAGCGAGGGGAGTGGCAGGAGGGGACTGCTGTTTTAAAGCTGCCTAGCTGCTCCACGGAGGAGGCTTGGAGCCAGGAATGCTGCTGTCCCGAGGGCCAGGCTACAGCGGAGGGACACGGGAGGGAGGGTGTGGTCAGGCTAAGCCAGACAGGGGGGCACTGGGCCAGGCCAAGAGCAGGAGGGGAGTCAGGCAGGCCCAAGCTGGTCCCCGGGGCCTGCCTCAGTGCCTCCCACCAGCAACCCCCCTGCACTCTGTTTTCTGTGTGACACCCAGAGGTGGTACCTGAAACAATGGTAGAAATAAACCGGTACATTCACTGAGCACCTACTGCGTGCCTGCGGGCTTCAGGCCAACCACCCAAGCCCCATCCCCCCAACACACACACACACACACACACACACACAGGGGAGGACCACTAGCTGGCTTACAGGTCTGGCCACAGGTGTCCAAGTGGCCATTCATGGGTCACGTCCCCTCCAGCCTTGGACCTTGAGGGCAGGGCTGGGCAGAGCTGGGCAGGGCCTGATCAGCTCCATCTGAGGACGAGCCCTGTGCGGGCTCCCTTGAATATCTGCGAAGACACCAGATTGTCCCTTCACAAGTCACAGTTGTCACTAGGTCTCACTGGTCCCCTGGCTGCTCCTCTCAGCAGATCAGAGGTTGCCAGGAAGGGATTTTGAGGCTCTAGGACTGGCTCAAGGTCACATCGTGGGGAGTGTGCACACACACAAGCATATGCTCTTGGCTCAGGGGTGAGAAACTCTGCCTAGGATCTTTCCAGAACCAGAGTGTCACAGATCCAAGCCGAAAGGCCTTAAAGAGCACCGGCCTGATGTTTCCTCTCGGAGGCAAGGAGGCTGAGGCCAGAAGGCTGGCACGAGGCTGTCAGACGCCCTGAAACTGATGTGACCAGTGCAGGGGCCCACGCCCCACCGAGTCCAAGCCCGTCTTCCCTCATTGCTCCTGGCTTGGGCTGGGGGCGGCGGCAGGAGCGTGGCTGGGGCAGGTTCGGGTATAGACTTGAGGAGGGGAAGGGCAGGGCTGGCCTCCCGGTGAGTGAGCCCCGCCTGCAGGTGCCAAGGTGCTGTTCCGCGTGGGGCTGACGCTGGTGCGCCTGGCGCTGGGCACCGCGGAGCAGCGCGGGGCCTGCCCAGGGCTCCTGGAGACGCTCGGCGCCCTTCGAGCCATCCCCCCGGCCCAGCTGCAGGAGGACGTCTTCATGTCCCAGGTGGGTGCCCCTGCCTGCCCCCCTGCAGTGGCCCAGCCCCTGCTGCACAGCAGGGGAAACTGAGTCCCAGAGTGGGGAGCCAAAGTGAGAGCTGGGGCTCAGTTCCTGTCCTCTGAACTGCAGGAAACACGAAAACCCCAGGCCTCAAGTGGCTTTCTGTGTTCCCCCAGCGAGGCTGTCTGTCAGCCCCTCAGCCCTCAGCCACTTCCTGGGGCTGTGTACTGCCCGCCCCATGGGGACATCATGGTTTCCTGTCCCCACCCCCTGCCCTCCCCAAGTCCGGACAAACTCAGCACCAGCTGCTCCCCACAGGTGCACAGCGTGGCCCTGTCTGAGCGGGACCTGCAGCGGGAGATCAGGGTCCAGCTGGCCCAGCTGCCCGAGTCGGCGCCTGGGCCGCCCCCTCGGCCACAGGCCCGCCTTGCCGGGGCCCAGGCTGTCTTTGAGGCCCAGCAGCTGGCAGGGGCGCGAGGAGGCGCCAAGCCTGAAGTGCCCCGAATTGTGGTGCAGCCCCCAGAGGAGCCGCGGCCACCACGGCGCAAACCCCAGACCCGCGGCAAGACTTTCCACGGGCTCCTGACTCGGGCCCGGGGGCCTCCCATTGAGAGTCCCCCCAGGTCCCATCGAGGCTCTGCCTCCTTCCTGGACACCCGCTTCTGAGGGCCCCATGGATTCAGCGTCCTGATCTCCCGAATGGGCAGCCCTGCAAACGGGCACTGCACTTTACTGCTGGGGGCTGGGGGCTCGGCCCCTCCCAGCAAGGCCTGGCGGTGCAGGAGGAGCCCCCATGTCACAGACCGTGTCAGGCACAGAGATGAAGGAAGATCCCAGAGTGGGGCTTGTGGGGACGCAAACCAGCTACCTGCCCGTGAAGCTGTCCTGGTGCCTGGACCCTCGCAAGCATCCAAGCCAGCACTGAGGGCGTGGGACGGAGAGGCGGCCGGCTGGGCTGAGGGACCCCAAAGAGCTCCTGGAATAAAGTCTGACTGAGCAGAGGCTTGGACTGAATTGGATCTAACGCCCTCCACCCCCAGCCCTATACTGAGACCCCTGCCCCTCCTCCCCTCACCCACCCTCCCAGCCCCGCCTTCTCCTGGCCCCGCCCTGGGGACACACCCGGGCTGCCCACTGGCTGCTGGGGAAGGTGTTTACCAGCCGCAGGAGCCGAGTGCTGCCTCGCCCAGCCTCCTGGGGACAGGTGAGGCTCTCGCACCTGTGGGAGGAGGACTCCCCAGTGGATGCCGGCCCCTCCCTCCCCGCCCCCCAGACTGGTTCTGGACTCCCCAGGGTGGGGGACTCTAACCCGAGTCCGCCCCCACCGTGGTCCTGATCACATCTGTCAAAGAGAGCCAGGCAAGGACAAAGGCCTAGTGTGCCCAGGACAAAGGAGAAAGGTCCCGCTGGCCCTTGCTCCCGCTGGCCCTGGAGGCACCCCCTCTGGACGGCCACCATGGAAACCTCCCCCCACACTCACTAATTGCCCCTGTGGGTGCCTGGGGTGCCTGGAACGCCAACCATCGCCAGGACAACAGAGCTGGTTCCCATGCAGGCTGTGTCCCCACAGTGCCTGTTCCTGGGCGCCCCTCTCCCTTCCTCCCTCGGCAGCTCCGAGTGTGATGAGGGTGAGGGACCGGCAGGGAGCACCGAGAGCAGGCGTCGGAGGCCGAGGGTCCGCGGTGGACCGTCAGAGGGAGTGTTCAATCTGCCCGTCCCAGTGGCTGTGCTGGAGCGTTGCCCTGGCCATGTCAGAGTCCGGATTTGGAATGTTCTAGTGACAGGGCCACAGGCTGCAGAAATGCACTCACCCTACATACATTCATGTGGCACCTACTATGTGCCTGGTTAGGCCCTGGGTCCAGGGCAGACCTGGCCCAATCCCGAGGAGCCGACCACCTGGAGGAGGGAATCACGGGATCCATTTGTATCTGGAGTTTCCTGGGGGGAAACTGAGGCTCAGGAGGGGAGGGAACTTGGCAAAGCTCACTGTCCCTGTCCGTGGCAGACCAAGGTTAACCCCTGCCCCCACCACTGGCAGCCCATGAACCCGCTTCCCCACTGGGCACCCACCTGGGCCTGCCCTCCTAGGGGTGCTCTCTCCCGCTCCCACCCCACCCCACCCCACCGCCATTCCTGTGTCAGCCCCCTAGTGTGGGCCGGCAGCTGGGCTCCTGTGAGTTAAGGAGAGCTTCCAGAGCCTTCCTTTCCTCCCTCCTCCCCTGCCACAGGGTACCTGCAGCTTCATAATCATCCCCTTACCCGGAGTTTATAAAACCCTTTCTCAGACCCCCACCCCGCCCCTGCAGGTGGCCGGGATAGCCTTGCTAGAGAGACGGAGGCCCTGTGAGGCCAGTACCCCGCCCAAGACCACAGCAGAGGCAGAGCGCTGTGAGGATGCAGGGCTCTGTGCCTTCTAGACAACGCCTTAGCCTTACAGGAGGCGTCCGACGGCGGAACCTCAGGCACTGTAGCAGGTAGGGCGGCCGGGGGACTTGCCCGTGGGGTCCACTTGGAAGCTCCCTGCCCTCCACGGTTCAGCTCTTCTGCTGGGAAAATAGGAGTGCAAGAAATGCAGCAGCCTCAGCCCTGGGCCAAGGATCTGTCGTGAGGCCGGGGCAAGCTGGGGGCACAATGGCAGTGGCTTGCCACGGAGACCGAGTCTGGGAGCAGGTGGTCTGCGGCAGGGCCCCTCCAGCTGGGGCTGATCACTGCCTTTTTCCTACTCAGGGAAGTGTTTTCTGGGCAGCTCTTCCGCAGGTTCCGTTATCAACCATCTACACAGGAGCCTGAACTGACAGCTCAGGCCAGAAGAGGACAAGCTCCCTTTCGAGCACACATTCTCAGAGGTCCTCCTCCACAGGGCCGTGCCAGCCCCACGGCACCTTTGCACCAGTTGGGGAGAGATACTGCTCTTAGGCAACATGCAGTCCTGCCACAGTGCACGGTGTGGCAGAGTGGGGAGTGACCTCTCACCCAGGTGCCTTTGTGCAGTGACCAACCTGCACAACCATACTCAGTGAGCCCAGAATCTCCCTACAAACCTGCCTGGAAAGGGGCTCAGAAAGGGATGCCATACATCCGAGAGCATTCAGTGTGTGGGCACTGAAGCTGGGATGGCACCCAGAAGCGTCTGCCAGCCTGCATCAGAGGCAGGGGTGCAGAGTGGCCACGAGTGGGGGGCACACAAAGAAGCAGCAGAGCATGTGGAGCTCTGGATCAGGGAGGACCCACAGGCTCCATCCTTCACTGCCTCCCGCCATGCCCGCACTGTTCTGGGCTCTCAGAGGCCAAACTTAGGCTCCCTGCAAAGTCCCTGCATGGAGAGGCCCTCTCGCTGTTTCTGAGCCCGAGTCTCCTCCTACAGACGGTGGGATGCTAGCTCCCGCCCCAGCCTCAAGAGCGCTCTACCAGTCATGCTATTAGGATGATGAGACCTCAATCCAACTGGGTAGCAGCAGAAGCATGCCTTCTCCTCACCCCACCCCGACCTGGCTCAGCTCAGCCTTGGGTGGTGTTAGGCTTTCCTGGCAAGGACAGAGTAGGACCACCCTGCCACCTGCCTGCCCCAAGTCCACGGACCCCAGGACTGGGCTGCAGTTCCTCAACCCCCATTTTCCTCCCTTTGTCCACAAGGCAAAAGCCAGTGCAGCTGGTGCCCAGCCAGGGTGGCCTGGGAGCAGGCACAGAACTGTGGTGCTTGCTGCGCAGGTATGCACGCATTCTGGCAGAAGGAAGACCCCAGCTCTGACTCTCACCACCTGTGTGACCTTGGGCAAGTCACACCACGTCTCTGAGCCTCACTTTCCTCGTGTGTAAAAGGCAAACACTCATGGCCGGGCGCGGTGGCTCACGCCTGTAATCCTAGCTCTCTGGGAGGC
>VBSM01000988.1:1620177-1645093 GCA_008086735.1 Cheirogaleus medius | reverse complement strand
GCAGTCCTCGCCCCGCCGCCCCGCCCGGCCGCGGGCCTGCCCGGGCGCGTCTATATAAAGTAGCGCCGCCTGAGCCCGGCTGTGCCGTCGCCGCCGCGAGTCCCGTCCGCTCCGTGTCCGCCACCGAGCCCCGCCGAGCCGCCGCCGCCCGCCAGGTACCCCCGGCTCCGTTCCCCGCCCTGGGGAGAGCCAGGGAGGGGACTGCCTGGGCCGCGGGGACAGGGACCCAGAGCGCCTGTGCCCCGCAGCGCGACCCTTGACACTACACCGCCCCCCACGGGACCCAGGGAGTCCCCCGCTGGAGGGACTAAGCCGGGACCCCCAGTGCAGGCGGGCGCCCCCCGGGATGTGTGAGCTCAGGGGGCAGGACCCACGGGGTCTGGGCGGCAGAAATCCCTCTTCCTCCTTTGGGTGGGGGTGGGGCAGCCTGGCACTTCCTGGCAGGGACAGGACAGAGGCACGGAGGCGGCCACCTCTCTGCTCCCAAAGTTTTAGGGGCATGCAGGTGGGGTAGAGACCTGGCTGCCCTGACTCCCTCCTTTGTCTCTCTGTCCCTCTGTCTCTGCCATCAGTCTCTGTTCATCCAGTCCCTGCACCCTTGAGATGGTGAGTCTCCTGTGGTCCCTCCCCCAAAGGCCCACATTCCTGGACAGAGGGGGGGCCCAGAGGGCAGCGACTGGCACTGAGGCCTAACCCAGGGGCTGCTCTGTGCAGACAGCTCCGACGCACAGCCCACTCTCCCGCCCTCACCCCTCCAGCTGCTGTGGGCCAGGCATGCCACCTCTCCCCCGTGAGCCCTGGGAGGTGGCACTGTTAGGCCCCTTGGACATTCATCCGTTCCACAACATTTACCGAGCACCCTCTGTGTGCCCAGCACCATTCCAGGTTTGGGGACTTAGCCGGGAGCCTGCAGCCTGGGCCCTGGGGAAGCCCACCTTCTGGAGGGCACCAAGTCTCAGAGCGTGGCCCTGGCGGCTGGGATTCAAGCCCAGGTCTGAGGCTCAATCCTCTGCTGTCCCAGATGCAGCTCATGTCTCCCAGCCAGCCAGTGATCCTCTTAGTCCAAGCCTCATCAGCACCCTGGGATGGGACAGGGCAGGCACCAGGCAACCGCAAGGCCCAAAGAGACCTCATAACTTGCTCAAGGTGGCTGAGCCTGTCCCCTGGAGGACGGGCCCAGCTGCCAGGCCTGTCCAGACCAGGGGACTGCAGAGAGTCAGAATCCATTCACACCGAGCCTCCCAGCAGCCCCCATGGGAGTCGGCTGGCCTCAGGAAGGGGGAGGGGTGTTAGATTTTATCCAAAGAAAGCATTTCCATGACTCAAAACATCTGAAAAAGGGCACCGGCTTTTCCCTCCTGATGCCTAGCACAGGGCTGGGTGCATAGCAGGTCTCCGAGGCCTACGTGGGGATGACAGTGGGACAGAATCCCCTCCATGTGTAGATATCAGCAACTCCATGCTGGCAGTTGGGTCACTGAGGCCCAGAGAGAAGTGAGCAACCCAAGAGTGATTGCTGGGTTCATTCGTTCATCTATTCTTCAGTCAACAAACATTTACTGAGCAGTGCCTGTGTGCCAGGCACTGTTTTAGGTGCTGGGGTTGCCTTGATGTGCAAACAGACAAAAAAACCCTCTGCCCCTGTGAACCAAACTAAGGTGGACCCCAGCGTGGGATGGAGGGGGTCAGTGGGCCAGCCAGCAGGACATTGCTTCCTGCCCCTGTTGGGGGCACGACACAAAACAGTCTGCAAAGCACGCCCACCTACATGCTCCCAGTGACAAGCCTTCACCCCCCAACTCCTTCCTCTCCTGGTCCCTTGGACAGTATGTGCCCTGAACATAATCCAGGTTGGGAGAGTGGGGGCCCTACTCCCTTGGGTGACTTCATGTGCCCCTTGCCCACCCTGCCCAAGACCCACCACTTCTGCCCCCTCAGCTCTCCCTGGATCCACTGAGTCCCGAGTGGGACTGCCCTCTGGGCTCCAAGGACCTGGAGGAAGAGGAGGGCCCATGGGGAGGGGGCTCTGGCCTGCCGCCCACAGGCTGCCTCCCTGGCTCCTGGCGCCAGGACGTGGGCCTGGACTGCAAGGGTTCCCCTGAAGGGGCCGAGGCCCGGGCCTGGACTGTCTACTACTACAGCCTCCTGCAGAGCTGTCTGCAGCAAGCTGGCCTTCCGGAGACCCAGGACCGCAGCCAGGTGCCCCGCACAGGTGCCTGAGGGCTCCACGGAGGGGGGCACGCCTGGGGGCAGGGAGGGGCCCTCAGCCTAGTCTGCTTCCCCATCCTGGTCATGGCAGCCCTTCCCCAGCCTCTGGTTTGGTCTGAGGCAGGCAGGCATTCCTTCCAAGGCCATGGGCACCAGTGGGGGCGGGGATTGGGGCTCTCCACCCCACCCCCACCCACTCCCCATGAAGATCCAGCCCTGGGATTTGCAAACTGTTCTATGGCACCAAAGCTTCTAAAGAAGTGTCTGGGGAGCTGCCGTGGAGGCAGCTTGCAGTTGGGACCCCAAGGCTCTTCCCTGCTTCATCTGTTTTGTAAATCAGGTGGCCACAGCTAGATGAGTTAATATACATGAGAATCACAGACTTGGTCCCACTGTACAGACTGGGAAACTGAGGCTTAGAGAAACAGTGAATTCTCCAAGGTCTCACAGACAGAGCTCAGGCTAGAACCCGGGTCCCTGGTCACCCAGCCTGCAGTGCCTTCTGGACAGCTCCAGAGAGAAGGCAGCCAGCCCCACAGGACAGGACAGGTGGCAGCTCCCCTTCCCCATCCAGCTCCCTCCCTGTCCCCTGGACTCTTCCCCTCTGATCCCCAGGAAGCACCTGGAGGCCCAAGGGTGAGGGCAGGGATACAGAGGTGGGGGCAGGCGGGCAGAAAGACAGCAAAGGGAGCCCCTGGTAAGCTTGGCAATGTTCTCTTTCCCCGAGGCTGTCCTGGGGCAGAGGTGACCTTGTGCATTCTGGGATCCCCGAGCACCTTTCTGTCAGTGCTGCTGGAGGGTGGGGTCCAGAGCCCGGGTGAGTGTGTGCCCAAGTTTCCCCACCCCCTCCTACAGAAAGGGCAGCACTGCCCTAGCCCAGCCACATCCCAAAATACCCGCCAACCCTGGCAACTGCCTGCATTCCACCGGACCAGCTGCCATACTCTGAGTGGGGGTGGGTTCTGGGAGCAGCTGCCCCCTGCTACACAGGGGCCCGGCTGGAGGTGGAGGGCATGGGGACATTAAGCCTTCCCTGACTAGCCACCTGCCTCCCTCTGCCCACAGGAAACATGCTCCTTTGCCTGTCCCCTGCTTGGCTGATGAAGGTGCCAGCACCCGGGCAGCCGGGTGAGGCAGCCCTGCTGGTCTCCAAGGCCGTGAGCTTCCACCCAGGGGGCATGACATTCCTGGATGACTTTGTCCCCCCGCGCCGTGCCACCTACTTTCTGGCGGGCGTGGGGCAGGGGCCTGGCTGGGGCCGGAAGGCAGCGGAGCTGGCCCGAGACCTGACCTGCCCCACAGGAGCTTCGGCCGAGCTGGCCCGGCTGCTGGAGGACCGGCTGCTGACGAGGCGGTTGCTGGCCCAGCAGGGCAGTGTGGCCGTGCCAGCTACCCTGGCTCTCACCTACAAGCCGCCGGGGCTGCTGCGGGGAGGGGATGCCAGCCCAGGCCTACGGCTGGTGGAGCTGAGTGGCAAAGAGGGCCAGGAATCACTGGTGAAAGAGGAAGTAGGGGCCTTTCTGCACTCCGAGGCCCTGGGTGATGTCCTGCAGGTAACGGGCTCCTGCCCAGGTCTGTGCCAGCAGGATGGGACCTGGGCGTGGTTACCAAGTCCCGCTGGGAAGCTGCGCCTACCTTTTAGCCCCGCTGCCGCCAAATCTCTAGGGCAACCCCCTGCTGTCTTACCTCAGTTTACTCATTGGCTCTTGTGGTGTCAGTGTCCTGCCCTGCAGGTTCATGGGGTAGTGTCGAGGAGGCCCCTTTCCCTTTCCTGCTGCAGGTGGCTGTGAAGCTCAGTGGCTGGCGTTGGCGGGGGCGGCAGGCATTGCGTCTGCACCGACGGGCGGAGCTGAGCGCAGTGGTGGACACGGTGCTGGCGCTGCTGGAGAAGCTGGAGGAGGAGGAGAGTGTCCTGGTGGAGGCTGTGTGCCCACCTCCCCGGCTGCCCTTCCCAGGTGAGAGGCACCTGGGCCAGCCAGGGGAGGGAGCTTGGCACGGCCTTCTGGTTTCTCTGTGCTGGGCTTAGACCTTCCCTTCGTCCCCAGGCAGCCCCTCACCTGGCCCTGAGCTGACTGTGCGTATCTGTGCTGTGGTGTGTCGGACACAGGGCGACAGGCCCCTGCTAAGCAAGGTAAGCGTGGCCCAGGTCCAAGTCATGACCTGCCCACCACACCCCGTCACACTGATCTGACAAGGGCCCCCGGGCAGTCTGTGGGCAGAGAGGACAAAATCTTTGTGGGGGTCTTGGTTGCCTCTAGGGGAACTCCTGGGTCTGATACTTTTTCCCCTCCTCCAGCCCTTCCAGAACCCCTCCCTCGTGAGGAGCCCCTGCCCCTGTGCTTAGCCCCATACTGGGTACCAGGGCTGGGGGCTGAATCCTCTTCCCAGGGAGCTCTTGCCCACAGAAGAGGCTGCCCCACGGTTCCTGATAAACCTCCAGTGCCCAGAGCCCTTTAGGAGGGGCCTGTAAGCTGGGGAGCTCAAGAAGGCTTAGGGGCCCTCCAACTACCCAGCTCTGAGCCAAGCTGTGAGGGAGGGACTCTACCCTGCCCTGCGGGAGCTCCAGTGGAGTAAGAAAGAGGGATCTAGGGGAGGTGCCAGGTTAGGGGACACCAGGATGGCACAGGCCTCAGGGCTACAGGAGATACGAGCAAGCAGGCTTGGAGCCTTCAGGAGCAGGGACCCCAGCTGCCCTGGAAGCCTGGGTAGAACCCCTGGCGGGGTCTGGGGACCACATGGGCAGTAGCAGAGGATGGTTTAAGACACACTGAAGGATGGGGCTTCTTGAATGTTCAGTGAGAAGTCTGGCCTGGATCTTGGCACAGGGGGAGGTATGCATATGGGAGTGGCTCTTCCTGGGCCAGCCGCCTAAGCTGCACCCTGCCCAGGTGGTGTGCGGCGTGGGCCGCGGGGATAGGCCTCTGCGACACCAGAACTCCCTGCCGTGGACGCTGGAGGTGGCGCTGGCCCAGTGCGGCCTGGGCGAGGCGGCGCACGTGGCGGTTGTGCGGGAACGCATCAAGGCGGCGGCCGAGGCCGCTCTGGCCGCCGTGCTGGCCCTGGAGGCCGGCCTGAGTGCCGAGCAGCGAGGTGGGCGCTGGGCCCACACTGACTTCCTCGGTGAGTGCAGCTGGCCCGGGCTGGGCGCCGGGGCCGAGGGCCGAGGGCCGCCCGCGCTGAGCCCGTGTCCCCCGCCCGGCCCAGGCGTGGACTTCGCGCTGACAGTGGCCGACCGCGCGCTGACCCCCGTGGCCCTGGAGCTGAACGGCGGCCTGTGCCTGGAGGCGTGCAGCGCGCTCGAGGGGCTGTGGGCCGGGCCCGGGCCGGCGGCCGACGCCGCGGCGGCCGCGCCGCTCGTGGAGACCATGCTCCGGCGCTCGGCGCGCTGCCTCATGGAGGGCAAGCAGCTGCTGGTGGTCGGCGCGGGCGGCGTCAGCAAGAAGTTCGTGTGGGAGGCGGCGCGCGACTACGGGCTCAAGGTGGGCGGGGCTCGGGGCGGGGCCGGGCGCGCTAGGGGCGGGGCCTGCGCGGGGCGTCCGGGCGGGGTGCGCCAAAGCCCATGCGCAGGGACTGGGGGTACGCCCTGGGGTGTTCTAGTTTTGTCCCACGGAAAGCGGGGACGAGGAGCCCGGGGCAGATGTGCTGTGGTGGGGAGAGGGACAAGGTCAGCGACAGAGCTGGGGCCTTGAATGCCAGGCTAAGGATCCTGGCTCCGTCCTGGGGAAAGGGCTAGTACTTTGAGGTTGAATTCCTCCTGAGAGTCGGCACCCAGGGCCTGCACAGGGTGCTGGGGAGCAGCTTATAGACCCCGAATCAAGTTCACGGCAGTGGCCTCACATTACAGAATCTGGAAGCGAGCCTGGCAGGTAGATATTCTTATCCCCACTGAGCAGATAAGAAAACTGAGGCCTTCTGAGGCTGGCTGTAATTTACAGTAGTAGCCTCCGCTCCCCTCTCCCACCGTGCAGCATCCCCTGGGGAGCACCACCCTGCAGCTGTTCCCCCACCTCTTTGCCTCCTGCCTTGCACAGCATGTTCTCTAGCTAGGATGTCACTCTACTCCGAGAGTTACAGTGCAGACAGCTTCCCTCCCAACCCTCTTCAGTGGTTGTCCTTGCCCTGGCCCCACGAGGCTGCCTGGCTTCACTGAGACGGCCGACGGGTGCCAGCTGCCTTTTGTCTGTGTTCCCCCCAGCGGGCAGTAAGCTTTGAGGGCACCTTCCAGTGTCAGACCCTGTGGTGTGGATGACAGCCAAACCACCTGTCCCAAGCCCCAACCCTGGTGGTTTCTCCACAAGCCCTGGCCAGTGATGCTGCCTGTGAAAAAGAGACCGCCGAGCCCCCTCTCACCTTCCCCTCCGCCCTCCGTCCCCACCCACCCAGACCTGGCCCCTTCGTCCTTCCTGACCTCCTCTTTCCTCGGCTGACTCTTCTTCAGCTCTCGGCTTAGGTATTGCCTCCTCTAGGGTGCCATCCCTCCCGCGCAGGCCGGGTTAGGTGCCCCATCTGTGCGCCTTCCGTTTATTCAATTGATCATCAACAAATAATTGTCGAGCACCTAACGTTTGTGCCCGCCTGCCCCCTGAGGGCCGGGACCCCGTCCTACACCTCATCCTATCTCCCCAGCGCTCAGCGCCGGCTGACCGGGCTGTGCTGCCCTCCTGTGGTTTCCGCAGCTGCACCTGGTGGAGTCAGACCCCAACCACTTCGCATCGCAGCTGGTGCAGACCTTCATCCACTTCGACTTGACGGAGCACCAGAGGGACGAGGAGAACGCCCGGCTGTTGGCGGAGCTGGTGCGGGCGCGCGGCCTGCAGCTGGATGGCTGTTTCTCCTACTGGGATGACTGCCTGGTGCTCACAGCCCTGCTCTGCCAGGAGCTGGGTCTGCCCTGCAACTCCCCGGCCGCCATGCGCCTGGCCAAGCAGAAGAGCTGCACCCAGCTGCACCTGCTGCACTGCCATGGCCCCCCCTGGCCTGCGCCCTCCCTTCATGCGGTGCCCTGCTGCCCGCTGGAGAGCGAGGCAGACGTGGCGAGGGCCGTCCACCAGGTTCCCCTGCCGGGCGTCATGAAGCTGGAGTTCGGGGCAGGGGCAGTGGGAGTGCGGCTGGTGGAGGATGCGCCACAGTGCCACGAACACTTTTCCAGGATCGCCCGGGACTTGCAGGGTGAGGCTGATCACCCGGGCATTGGGCTGGGCTGGGGCAATGCCATGCTGCTGATGGAGTTCGTGGAGGGCACCGAGCACGATGTGGACCTGGTGTTGTTTGGTGGGCGGCTGCTGGCCGCCTTTGTCTCTGACAATGGCCCCACGAGGCTGCCTGGCTTCACTGAGACGGCCGCCTGCATGCCCACCGGGCTGGCCCCAGAGCAGGAGGCACAGATGGTGCAGGCAGCCTTCCGCTGTTGCCTGGGCTGTGGGCTGCTAGATGGGGTCTTCAATGTGGAGCTCAAGCTGACTGGGGCTGGGCCTCGGCTCATCGAGATCAACCCCCGCATGGGCGGCTTCTATCTGCGTGACTGGATCCTGGAGCTCTACGGTGTGGACCTGCTGCTAGCTGCTGCTATGGTGGCCTGTGGCCTGCGGCCCGCCCTGCCCACCCACCCACGTGCCCGTGGCCACCTGGTAGGTGTCATGTGCCTGGTGTCCCAGCACCTGCAGGCCCTGAGTTCCACTGCCAGCCGGGAGACCCTTCAGGCCCTGCACGACCGGGGCCTGCTGCGCCTCAACCTGCTGGAGGAGGCCCTGGTGCCTGGCGAGTATGAGGAGCCCTACTGCAGCGTGGCCTGTGCGGGGCCCAGCCCTGCTGAGGCCCGCCACCGCCTGCTGGGCCTCTGCCAGGGCCTGGGCATCGATGGGCCCAACTACCCCGTTGCCCACTTCCTGTCTCATTTCAAATAGCGCTGGGGCCAGGAGGCAGGGGTGAGGTGCTGGGCGAGGGCTGTGGTGCCCTCTGCTTCCTGGTGCTCCCCCTGCCTCTCTCCCCATTGCCCTGTCCCGGCCCCAGTCTGGCCCACTCTGATGCCTCAGATGTGTTCCAGAGTGGCATGGCCATTTACGCACCAAGGTCTCCTGGACTCAAAGGTCACAAAAGCAAGTATCTGGGGGCTGCGGGGCCCTCTTGCCCTCCCAAAGGTCCCAGTCCAGCCCACAGCTTCCCCAGGACTCTAGCCCTGGAGACATGACAGCAGCTGTATACACACTTCCACCACCACCTCCCAGGTGGAAGTGGGCCCCAACCCAGCCACTCTGCCCGCCCCCTCCAGGTCCGTTTCTCTTCCTGCCACCTAGCAGAGAGAACCTGGCTGGGCCCCTGGCCTTGGACAAATCCCAGGAAAACCTGAGACTAAAGCCCCTGTCTTTCTTTTACCCAAATTCCAGGATAGTTCTAGAGCCTGCTGAAAACTTTCAGCAGTGTCCCACCTGCCTCATTTGTCCTGAGCAGTAGAAGCAGGTGACCTGCAGTCAGCAGTAATCATCTCCCCTCACACGTCCAGTCAGACGCTGTTGCCCCCATTCTACAGATGAGAGGAAACAGGCTCAGAGAGGAAAAATGACTGCCCCAAGGTCACACCACAGTGGATGGATGGTCGTGGGACATGATGCAAGGTCCAGGTTTCTGTTTTGATTAAGTCTTATATGCCCACTCAGCTTCTAGGCCACCCTCACCTCCCTACCTTCATTCATAAGTGGCCCTGAGACGTGTGAATACCTCTCTCCCACGCACCATGCACCTTCTCCACCCAGCTTTGGTGCTTTCGTCTCTGGCACACTAACTAGCATTGGCAGAGGAGAGTCTACACTCTCTAATTCAAGGAAAGCTGCTTTAAGAACCCTGCTTCTGAGCACATAGGAGCTATGGACAGCTCCCCAAGCATTCCTCCCCAAATAAAGGCTTATGGACTAGTGAAGTGTCCGGAGTCTGGGACAGGTTCTCTTGACTGGACAATTCCTCCCAGGCTCAACTAGATGGGCGGTAAGGGAGGGGGAGGGAGAGGTGGGTAGGGGGCGCCTGTAGCATCTGGAGCTAAGGGAAAACCACCCCACTAGCCAGGCATCTGGGTTGAGCTTTGGCAGGGGCCTGCCCTACACCCACACCAGGACCCAACCTGAGGATCTTTGGTCTTTTGGTGGAATTACAACCAGAGGGCCACATCCAACCAGATAACCCTCTACTTGCCTGGAGACCTCTAAGTTCTGTTCATCTGAGTTCATACCCAGCCTCCCCTGTGTAACTGGAATGCACATCTACATAGCCTCCAGCAATCAGTACTCACACCCAGTGCCTGATCTGGCACAAATTTACCCCCACATAGTTCTGCCCAACAAGAATCCATGCCTAATCTAAAGTCATAGATCAAGACTGGACTTAGTGGTGTGCGCCTGTAGTCCCAGCTACTCAGGAGGCTGGGGCAGGAGGATCCCTTGAGCCCAGGAGTTCCAGGCTGCAGTGAGCTAATTGTGCCACTGCACTCCAGCCTGGGCAACAGAGCGGCAGGGTCTGTAAGAAAAAGGAAAAAAAAAAAAATATCACAGACCAGGTTTGGTGGGTTCATTCATTCTTACAACAAAGTTTTATTAAGGGTCTATATCAGGCCGCTAAATTACTAAATATGCTTAAATTGACAAGCGAGCAAATTTGAGCAAAAGCCCATATTTGCGGTCGGATAAATAAGCCCCAAACCTTTTAGGGCAGGCACCTGGCAACAGAGCCTGGCAGTGAGCTGCTCACCCAGCAAATGCTCTGACCTCCAGGGTCCTTGAGCCAGAGACACCTTAGGGAGACCTTGATGCAGCCGCCTCCTTTTCAGGAACGAACAGAGAGGAACGCGACCTGCCTCTGGTCACCCAGCCAGCCTGTCAGCGACACTCCGACAGGGCTGTGGATTGTATTTACATTCACACCTGCAGGCACTCCCAACTGCCCCATCCAAACTCAAACTCTCTAGTTTGAGTTTCTCTTTTTGGAGAAAGGAAGGAAGGAAGAAAAGAAAAAAGAAAAGAAAGAGAAAAGAGAAACATGCCGAAACTCTTCCCAGAGCCAACCAGAGCCAAAATAAGCGCCCAGGTAGTGGTGCTAGGAAGACAGAGGGTTCCGCCCAAGGGGGTTCCGCAGGCTGGAGGCTGGGCGCCCCAGCACTCCGGGACTACAACTGCCTACAGGCCTTGTAACGCCATCATTCCTCCACGCCAGGCTAAGCGGCCTTCCGGAGGCGGAGCAAAGTCGCTTGCGTCAGAGGCGCGCGCGGCTGCGGTCGCAGAGTGATAACGTGTGCGTCAGGCTGGGACTGTCAGTCAGAGCGCGGCCGGGTTCGGGCCGAGTGGCCCGCGGGGCCGGCGCCGCCATGGCGGCAGTGTTTGATCTGGACTTGGAGACGGAGGAAGGCAGCGAGGGCGAGGGCGAGCCGGAGTTCAGCCCCACGGTGAGTGCTCCTCCCCGGCGCGACTGGATCCCGGCGCCGGTGCTATCACTCAGCCAAGGCCAGAGCCGCGGCAGCCCCCACCCAGAGTGGGCTGCGACCCTTGCGACCCTTGCAGACCCCGATCCTTCTCAGATCCCAGCCTCTGTTAAGCTCTCACCCCACCCTCACCCCGACCTCTCTTCCAGGCCCCCAGCCCTTTCTCCTGGTTCTCCCTTTTCTTCTGCCCTCGGCCTCTTCTCCCCAGCCCTTGCCTATTCCCTGCCAGTTCCCAGCCCTAACCCCTCCTCTCCTGGGCCAAGCATTCCAGCTTGCGGGGACGGGGAAGGTATCCTGGCACCTCCCTTGGCTCTTACTCTTCGGTTTCTCACAGGACGTGTGTTCCCTTGCCGAATTGAGGACTGCTGGCCTGGAGTGAGTGAGGGTCGTGTTGGGGGAGGAGAGAATGTAATGGGGAAGAGGACCTGGGAAGAGCTGGAGCCTCGCGGTCATTAACTTCTTGTGTCCACAGGCCTGTGGGACACTATGAGGAGGTGGAGCTGACTGAGACCAGTGTGAACCTGGGCCCTGAGCGCATTGGGCCCCACTGTTTTGAGCTGCTGCGTGTGTTGGGCAAGGGAGGCTATGGAAAGGTACTGGTGCTTCCTCTAGCCTGGAGGCAGCAAAGGATTCTCAAAACAAATTAGACGTGTAGATCAGCACAGCCTCTAATGAGATTCAGGGCTAGAAACATAGAGGAGGGTAGGGTAAATCCTCTTGAATTGGATTTGAAATCGTGACTGCCCCACCCTTGGTGGGGCCTCAGTCTCTTGGTCCTAATGCCAAAGCTTCAGGGTGGGGCTTCTTGAAGATGGGATGTGGAGAGGGAAGTTGATCCTGTCTCCCCTGCCCTACAGGTGTTCCAGGTGCGAAAGGTGCAAGGCACCAACTTGGGCAAAATATATGCCATGAAAGTCTTAAGGAAGGTGAGTCATTTATTCAGCCAAAAATACTGAGTGGCTGCCATTCCCAACATGTTGTGCCAGGCTTTGGGAAGATAGCAGTGAACACAACAAAGGAGACAGTCGTTGTCTTTGGCATTGGCTAGTTTATTGCCTGTTGTGATGTATATTGTTTTGCATTAATTCGCAAATGGGGGCAAGGAACAGTTAACAATGTCTGGACACATTTATGATTATCAGGACTAGAGAGGGGAGTACTACTGGCATCCCATGGGTGGAGGCCAGGGATGCTGGACAGACCACAATGCACAAGGCCACCTCCTACCACAGAATATCTGGTCCAAGGTGTCTGTAGTATTGAAGTTGAGAAACCTAATGGTGGAGGATAAACCAGTTCCTGAAAAGGATGACTGCTGCCAGCAGCACAATTATGGAGAAATACAATGGAGGGACAGAGGAGGGCAGAGGGTAATGGCTGGAGGGACTGAGGAGCTCCAGGTACCCCAGCTTCTAACTGATTCCTGCTCTTCTAGGCCAAAATTGTGCGCAATGCCAAGGACACAGCACACACACGGGCTGAGCGGAACATTCTAGAGTCAGTGAAGCACCCCTTCATTGTGGAACTGGCCTATGCCTTCCAGACTGGTGGCAAACTCTACCTCATCCTTGAGTGCCTCAGTGGTATGAGTGTGGGCCCAGCTAGGGGTGTGGGTGGGGAGCCAGCACAGGAAGCCCTGGGAGCTCTGGGGGAAGCCCTGAGAGACTGGGTTGTGGAGGATGGCTGGGGGCTCCCACACCCACCCACCTGTCCATCCGTCCATCCATCCCGTCATTCATTCATTCAGCAAACATCTGTCCAGCGCCTATCGTGTCCTTCACCTGTGTTGGGGGTGGATGGGAATGGTGCGAGCTGACACGGAAGTCCAGAGGGTGGTTTGTCTGTTTCTGCTCCCCTCCACGTCTTGTTTCTCTCCCCTGCGTGCACTGTATCCAGTCAGGTCCCAGCTAGTCCACTCTCTGCAGTGTCTTCCATTCCCTCCACTTTCTCAGGGGGACAGGGAGGGGGGTGGGCGACAGTTTCCTAACCGGGCTGGAGGCCTCTTGCTCACTGCTTTGTCCCCTCCGCTAGCTGCTGGCGCTATCCTCCTAAAGCACGCGCTGCGCCCAGCACTTCTGCTCAGAGTCCCATGACTCTGTGACTGCCCAGATCCAGCCTAACCTCCCTGGCCTGCTGTCCCCTGTTCACCTTGAAGCGGTCCAGGCCTGCTTTTCCCGCCTACCTCGTCTGCACCAGATGAGCCCTGTGAGCTTCTGCCTCTGTGCTCCACATTCCCCCGCCTCCATCTCAGCACCCCTCGAAGCCCACTGCACCTCACTTTCTCTGTTCTCGTGTTGGGATTCATTTTGTCTCCCTCGGCTCCCCTGTGAGATGTTTTGGGTTAAGCTCTCAGAGCTGTTGTTGCAGCCTGGTGTATTAGAGCAGTTGTGTGCATGTCTGTCTCCCCAGTGACTGAGCGTCCTGAGGGCAATGGCTGGGTCTCTTCATCCTGTCCCCAGCTTCACCCAGCACAGGGCCAGGTTCCGAGTAGGCGTCGGTAGATGTTTGCTGAATTGAATTGAATTCCCACGGCAGCTCTGTGAGGCAGGTAGGGCAGGAATTATAAGCCCCACTTTTTGCAAGAAGAAACCGAGACTCAGAGAGTGCAAAGGGGCTTGGGCCCAGCACATGGCTGCTGACATGTTTGTGTTGCAGGTGGCGAACTCTTCACGCATCTGGAGCGAGAGGGCATCTTTTTAGAAGATACAGCCTGGTGGGTGTTACTCCTGCCGCTCTCACAAGAGATGCCTGGTCCCTGCCCCACCCCACCTTCACCCTGTTCTGTCTCCCGCAGCTTCTACCTGGCTGAGATCACACTGGCCCTGGGCCATCTTCACTCCCAAGGCATCATCTACCGAGACCTCAAACCCGAGAACATCATGCTCAACAGCCAGGGTGCGCATGCGTGCACGTGCAGCTGCACATACGGGGTCTGCAATCTATCTGGAGGCTGAGGAGCCCCGTGGATGGGGCCAGGGCCCTGACCTGGCGCCCCACCGCCCCCAACATTCTTCCTTAGGCCACATCAAACTGACCGACTTTGGACTCTGCAAGGAGTCGATCCATGAGGGCGCTGTCACTCACACCTTCTGTGGCACCATTGAGTACATGTAAGTGACACCTGCCTGCTCCAGGGGTTGGGAGGACATCCAGAAGGGCCTTGCCTGACTGACAGTTCTTCTGGTCCCCAGGGCCCCTGAGATCCTAGTGCGCAGTGGCCACAACCGGGCTGTGGACTGGTGGAGCCTGGGGGCCCTGATGTATGACATGCTCACTGGATCGGCAAGTCCCGCCTCCCTGGGGGGAGGGCGGATGGGGGTGGGAGGAGACCCCCTCCAGGGCCAGGGCAGTCGCAGGGCTGGCGGGAGGCCTGCAAGGCTCCTCTCACCTTCTGCCTCCTCCAGCCACCCTTCACCGCAGAGAACCGGAAGAAAATCATGGATAAGATCATCAGGGGGAAGTTGGCGCTGCCTGCCTACCTCACCCCAGACGCCCGGGATCTTGTCAAAAAGGTAGGGCTCCCTCCTGCCCAGGGTCATGCCCCGTCTCAGCTCCCAGGCCCTACTGGCCACCCTGCATGCGTGCCTGCGCCTCTCTCAGCTGTGGGGAAGCTGGTGCCACCCCTGCCTGTGTAGTTTGCCCGTGGGAGTGAAAGGAGCCCTTGCTTTGGGGTCCAAGACTCTGAGCCCAGGCCTCAGCTCTGACTCAGGGCAGCCTGCCCCTGGACTAGTCCCTAGTCCAAGAGCCGATCAGCAGAATGTTCGTGATGAGCTAGCCACTCTGCCTTCAGAGAGGCAAGTGTTGGAGGTGTCGTGGGGGAGACCAGGCGCTCATCTAGGTTTGGGGTTGGCTCCAGCTCCTCACTGAAGCACCCTGGGTCAGTCTGGGCACCAGGGGCCTTTTTGCGAAGGCTTTGTGTAGAACGCTTCATTGGTCCAAACCTTGAAAGTCCTGAGGGCATCAGGAGGTGGGGGCCGTATCTGGAGGCACCCACCCCCCCTCACCTTGCCCCACCCCACCTGGCCTTGGGACATGAACCTCCCCCAGGCCCTCACCCTCTGCCCTGGTCCCACAGTTCCTGAAGCGGAATCCCAGCCAGCGGATTGGGGGTGGCCCAGGGGATGCTGCTGATGTGCAGGTGGGTCTGGGACTGCCACCAGGGGCAGGGCTGTCTCCAAGGGTGACCGGGTACAGGGGGCAGGGCCCTAGGGCAGAGCAGGTTACTAAAGGAGCCAAGCAGGGCCAACTGTTGGCAGGCTTGGGGGGCATTCTCTATCCACAGAGACACCCCTTCTTCCGGCACGTGAATTGGGATGACCTCCTGGCCCGCCGTGTGGACCCCCCTTTCAGGCCCTGTCTGGTGAGTGGCAGTCCCATTGGCCCAGTGGGTAGAGGACCCACATCTCAGATGCCCCTGACCGCTCCCCACTCGGGTCCGCCCACAGCAGTCAGAGGAGGACGTGAGCCAGTTTGACACCCGCTTCACACGGCAGACGCCAGTGGACAGTCCGGACGACACGGCCCTCAGTGAGAGCGCCAACCAGGCCTTCCTGGTGAGGGCACGGGGACCTGGGGCTCACGGGGGCCAGGGCAGGGGTTGTGGCCAGAGAGTGGCAGACACCGAGCATCACCCGACCCTGCCTCTCCCCCCAGGGCTTCACGTACGTGGCGCCCTCTGTTCTGGACAGCATCAAGGAGGGCTTCTCTTTCCAGCCCAAGCTGCGCTCCCCCCGGCGCCTCAACAGCAGCCCCCGGACCCCCATAAGGTACCAAGGGGACGGACGGCAGTGTGTGGCTGGGGCGGGGGGCTCTAGCGGGCGGGCGGCCAGCTCTAGCCTTGGGCTGCCTTGGCCTAGTCTCTTAACCAGTGTCAGCTTCGTGCCTTGTCTGCCAGCTGTGGCCAGGACTGTCTGGATGGGACTCAGTGGACCCCACAGCCGGTGCAGCCAGGCGGATGGGAGAGTCTGTCCTCCCTGACCCGGTGCCAGCAGGCCCTGGCAGGTCGTAGGAGGCTCTGACTCTACCTTGGTTTCCCCTGCAGCCCCCTCAAGTTCTCCCCCTTTGAGGGGTTCCGGCCCAGCCCCGGCCCGCCAGAACCCATGGAGCCACCTCTACCTCCACTGCTGCCACCACCGCCGCCGCCACCACCCTCGAGCACCGCCCCACTCCCGATCCGTCCCCCCTCGGGGACCAAGAAGTCCAAGAGGGGTCGTGCGCGCCCAGGGCGCTAGAATCGGTAGGGATGGGCAGCTATTGAGGCCCCTCCCTGCAGGCCGTGCGGGCAGCAGGACGCGGGCCGTTCCACAGACTGCGGGTGTCTTCTGCAGGTGGAGAGCGAGTGCGTGTCTTTGCTGGGTGGCCGGGCCCCTGAATCATGATTATGGAGGGCTACAGGCTACGACTGCTGGAGCAAGGGCTCCGTTGCCCCCGAGCCCCCCATTCACCTGTGCCTGTGGGGAATTAAAGGACTGAATCATGGCACTGACCTGGCTCTTTGGCTGGACTCCTGGGGGCAGGACTGGGCGGGGGCCTGCCAGGAGGAGCCCCTGCTTAGGAAGAGGGGGTCACCACAGGACCACGGGACCGCAGGGCTGGAGGCTTTTATTTCAAGTGGCTGCCCAGTGCCTGTGAGGACAGGAGGCCTTCCTGTAAAGGGGCAGAGTGTACAGACTTGGGGCCTGGTGAGGGTGGCAGTCTGAGTGCCGTGTGGGGCGGGGCTGTGGCCAGCCTTGGCAGATTGGGAAGCAGAGGCACTGTGAGTGGCCATGACAGGGATGGGACACCAAGACTGGCTCCTATAGTGCGGTGACATGGAGGCCCTGGCCCCCGGCTGCCCCAGCGCTGTCGTCCCAGGCCGCGCTGCCAGCAAAGGCGTGCAGGTCACTCAGCAGGGCCTCGGCACTGCCCCCGGAGCCCGCCGGCCCCAGGGAGCTGAGGCCTGGGCCCCCCTCCGTGTCACTGTCCGGTGTTTCCTCAGCCTGCTCGGGGCCCTGCTCTGGGCCATGCTCGGGGCCCGCTGCCTCTCCGCTCTGCCGCTTGCCTTCTCTGGGTCCAGCCTCCGGGCCACCGTCTGAGATGTAGTCGTCTTCCAGATCCTGCTCGTCCTCCTGCCGCTCTGGGTCGTCGTCTGGTGAACCCAGCTCAGTCCGGGCCTGAAGCCAGCGGCCCGGGGGGCTGGCCCAGAGCAGGCGGCAGGTGCGGCCCCACAGCGCAGCGCCCAGGCGGGCTGGGTGGTAGTAGCCCCCCGAGTCGCGGCTGAGGCGGCGCCAGGCCAGAGCCAGGCCTGTGGCCAGCAGCAACAGCAGCAGCAGCAACAGGACCACTGTGACGGAGCTGGAGCCCACACTGTCCTCGGCGCCACCACCGGAGCCCAGGGCCCCTGGCAGGGCCAGCAGCGTCCCGAGCCCTAGGGCGAAGGGCAGAGCCTGTGGGAGACAGGCAGGGGCTTGTCACCTGGGGTGGAGGCCCAGTAGGGGGCATGCCATGTGACTGAGAACACGTGACTTTCCTCTCTTAGTGGGTCCTCTTAGGCAAAACAGGGACAGTGAAGCAGAAAAGCCCAAGTCCTTATTTGGCAACCAGGCCCTGGCCCTGTGAGATCAGCCCCCGCTCCTCCGACCCCTCCTGCCTCACTGGGGCCTTCGCGCTGGCTCTTCCCTCTGCCCGGAAGGCCCCAATCCCTGGGGGCCCCACTCGGCCGCTCTCTTTGGCTCAAGCATCACTTAAGTGAGGCCTAACCTGACCTGTTACCGCTCTGTCACTGCGGCCCACCCATCCGGCGCTCTGCACCGCCAACCTGCTGGACTTCTCCCACGACCCCGACCACAGGAGACGGTTTTACTGATTTGTTTTGTTTATCGTTGTCTGGTCTCCCCAGCCTGAATAAGCTGCAGGAAGATGGGGATTTTTATAGGTCAAACACAAAAAAATGATACCTGGCACATGGAAGGTGCTCAGTAAATACTAGTTGAATGTGCTCAGACTCTGCCTTCGTGGGCGGGGCGGGGACAGGGACTGAAGGCAGGAAGGCAGGGAGCCTGCGGCCTGGCTCTCTTGAAGGTCGGGAGGGTGGGGCCTGGACTAACGCAGAGACCACTGCTCACCTGCTTGGCCAGGTCCCAGGATGGGGGTCCCTGAGGCCCCTCTTCTCCCTCCCAGCCATGGGGCTGCCCCAGCTGCAGGGTTTCCGTTCTACTCCCTGTCCCTGAGGGCCCCAGGCGTGCAGGGCTAGGGGCTCGGGGAGGCGGGTGCAGCTGCCAGAGGAAGTCTGCGGTTGGAACAAGCTAGGTCGGGGGTGTTGTGGGGGGAAGGGTGTTAAGGTACAACCCAGCCTCACCCCACCATGCTCTCTGCCCGGCTCCAGGGGTGCCAGTTCCCTTTCACAAGAGGAGCAGCTGAGGGCTATTCCAGGGCCCTTGAAGAGGCCGCCAGGCCTGGAGCAGGGCGCTGGGGGCCATACCCCAAGTCCCCGGGAACCCAGTGCCGAGGTGAGGAGGAAGGTCCGGTGTCTGCCCCACGTTTGTCCTAGGCCTCATCTCTGCCCCAGGGCCCCAGCAGGGGGTTCCTTCCTCAGCTCCCAGGGCTCAGAGATTCCAGCCCTGACCTGTGGCCCTCCCCCAAGAACCCAGGGCCTCTAGCACTTACCATCAGTCCACTGGCCCCTTCGCACTGGCGCCCACCTCCAGCTCTGGCTGTGCTGAGCGAGAAGTGAGCTCTCAGCGCTCAACTGCAGCTAGGGGTGATCTGGCGCTTCCGCTTCCTGCCCACAGCACCCCACCCACTCCTCCTCGCCGTAGGACCCCAGACAGGGCCTCGGCCTCTTAGGACCACCCACACCTCGCGATCCACTCCAAGTCCTCATTGGTCTCTCTGGATGAGGCTGGGGCTGCGGGTCCTGTGACCAGGCCTCCAAGGAGAGAAACTGGGTACCCAGCTCAAAGCACGACACAAACTTGGATGTGTCCACGGGTCTGCCTCAGTTTCCCTGCCTGACAGAATTCAGAACAGCAGTGTCTGTGGAGCTGCTCATGGTCCCTGGACCTTTCTTAAGCCTGAGTCCTGCAATGCCATCTGTCCCCAGGAGTCCAGACTTTCCCCAGCGCCCTGCAGCAGCAGGCCACGCCAAGCCCGGCTTTTAGAAAGAATTTTATTTGGAATGAAAATAAAATTTTCCCTCCCTGTGGAGGGAGCAGAGGGTGGGCAGGGGTGGGGGAGATGGTCCCTCAGAGGACAAGCGAGCTTGCCTTGGTACAAAAATCCTCCACGGTAATGAGAGCCAGGTGTGGCTCCAGCCTGGGCCAGGGAGGTCAAGTGTGACCTGGCCCCTGAGCTGCCTCAGCGTGACCTGCTGCAGAAGCTGAGTGAGAGGGAGGAGGAAGAGGTGGAGGTGGCGTCCATGGGCGGTGGCCTACGCGTCGCCGTTCTCCAGGCGGCCGAGCTGCTCCTCCAGGCGGCCGATGCGCTCCCCCTGCGCCTTGACCAGCGCCCGCAGCGCCCGCAGCTCCTGCATCACCTCCTCCAGCTTCCCGGCCTCCTGCAGGGACACAGGGCGGTCAGGGGCAGGGAGAAGCCCGAGGCCTGGAGGTGGGCAGCGAGTGGTCCAGACACTGGACTGGGATGACACCTGGGGCCGCCCCACACCGCCCCTGGCTGGGGGCACGTACCCAGGCTCCGGCAAGGCTGCTGCTGCTGGGGGCAGTGTCGGCAACGGTGGCAGGTGGCGTGGGGGCCCCAGCGGGCCGGCTGTCGGATAGCACGTTGCGCCGGCTGACCTTCAGGTCGCGCTGCTTGCTCGGCACGTAGGCCTCCCGGAGCGAGATGAGGATGGGCGCGGCGTCCCGCCCGCTCACCCACTCCTCTGCCTCCAAGGCTGCCTCGGGCCCAGCTGTGTCCGGGTACAGGTCGTCCTGGAAGAGGTCCGACTGGCAAGGGGCAAAGGAGGTCAGAACCAGCTGGGGCCCCCATCGGGGTCCTGTTGTCTGAACCCGGGGTGGCCACCTCCTCATCACTCTTCTGGCCTCCAGGCTTGCACTCTGTCAACCCATCCTCCCACGGCCTGGCTCCAGGTGACCTTTCTAATGCTCAAATCTGTCCTTTCACTTCCCTTCTGGACAGTTCCCTCTGAAGCTTGCCCCAGCCTTCCTGAGCAGGGCCCCTGGAGTGGAAACGTGGCTGTGGCTTGTGGCTGGGCATCTGAGGCCAAGTCCCCTTGTCGTGGGACTCTTAACTGCAGCCAGACTCCTGTCCCGCTCTCCATTGCCCCTGCCGCACCCTTCGCCTGGCCTACCCCCCACTGGATGGCACCACTGGCCCTGCTCAGTCCTGCCGCCTTCGGGAAGACCTCTGGGGCTGCCACTCCCCCTTTAATTGAGGGGCCCGTGGCCCATGGCTCACCCTGTCTCATCCCACTTGCCCCACCTGGCATGGCCCCATTCACAGGCCACACCCCCATCACCTTTGCGTGGCCAGTCTGCTAAAGAAGGGAGCAGATAAGAGGGGACTGGGTGGCCTCACCTTTCTTGGCACAGTCATGATGATGGGCTCACACTTGCGCTCGTGCAGTTTGTAGAACCTGTGAGAAGGGAGGAGCCACGGGTGGGATCCCCATCAGTTCTCCGGGCTTCCCCTGCCCTCTACTTCTGGTCCCCACCCCAGACCCCCCCACAGGCTGACCGCTGAGACCCCCAGACCCCGACCCTAGGCTGCCCTGCCCACTGCCAAAAAGGCTCCTTCCTAGAGGCTGACCCCTGGCCACTGGCCCTCCCGTGGCACATTCTGCTCCTGAGCAGCATCCGACCTCTCACCTTGGGTGCCTGTGGCCTGGCTCCTGTCCCCCAGGCAGACCCACCCCTGGCCAAGTCCCCGAACTGAGCCCTGCCCACACACGGCTGCCTCTGTGGGCCTCTTACCGGGCGATCTCGCACTTGCTGACGTCCAGGCCCCTCTTGGGCATGCTGCCCATGCCCCGCTGCGGCTCCTTGCTGGCGAATGTGTTCAGGAAGTGGACGTAGGGGGGCTCGTCCGTGATCTCGAAGTACCGGATGCTGGAGTCGCCCTGTGGGGGGCAGGGGGCTCAGTGCTTGGGCATCCCTCTCCCGAGCCCCCGCCAGCCCTGCCCTGCCCCACCTTGCCACAGACGTAGACCACACTCGTGTCGGGGTCGTAGAAGGGCAGCAGGGCCCCATTGCTCGAGTCCAGCTCCTGCAGGGCCATGGGCTCCTCAAGGTTTTCCTGGTACATCAGGGGCAGTCAGGCCAAGCGGAACCTCCTCCCCCATCCCAAACCCACCAGGCTTAGCTAATCACATGCCACACAGTGTCCCCCACCCCAGGCCCTTCTGGCTCCTCCCTGCTCCCAGGATTCCACTTCCCCAGCCTCCTCCAGGCCTTGAGACTACTCCCAGGCCCCTGAACAAGTGCTGAGAAATTCCCACCACGGGGTGCCAGGCAGCACGAGCCCCTGTCTCAAAGGGGCCCTGGAGGTCACCGTGCAGACACACTGGGACAGAGTGTGTTGGGGAAAGGCTAGGGAGGCTGGAGGAGCACAGGCCTCCACGGGCAGCCAGGTGGTCCAGGCAAGCAAAGGGGGACGCGCCTCCCAGTGGGCAGGAACCACGTGGCAGAGACGCAGAGGCAGTGGGTGAGCAGGGGGCAGGAAAGAAGGGGCTGGCAAGGTCCAAGGTCCTGAGAGCCTCAAGTGCCAGGCAGAGAACTTGGGAACCACAGGCCTCTCCAGGGTGACGCCTGCCCGCCTGGCCCAGGTGGGGCCCAAGTCTCAAGCCTGCCCCTCAGGCTTGCCAGGGCCACTCACTGGGTCCCAGAGTGCCAGCTGCCGCTCGCTCATACGGCTGAAGCCTGTCGTGAACACCTTGCCATCTGCCAGGAAGATGGCCCGCATGGGCCGGGCCCCCTCGTGAGCCTTCTCTCGTTCCTGTGGGAGGACAGGCTGATCAGTGCACACCCCAATCAAGCCCCTGTGCCTATCCACAGCCATCCTTGCCCTCCGGGGCCACGTACTGCCACCAGGGTGCCCCTGCGGGGGTCGATGATGCGCACGCTCTTGTCCTTGCACGCTGAGCAGAAGAGGCTGCCGTTGCGGTTCCAGCTGACGTTGTAGATGAGGTCAGGGTGCAGGGTGTCCAGGCGGTACAGCTCCTCCGCCGTGCCCACGTTCCAGATGAGTACTACATTGTCGCAGCCTGGCAGGCGGGGGACTGTCAGCTCAGGCCCAGGTGGGTGGTAGGGGACCACTGGCTCACCAGGCCCACTTTACCCAACCCGAGGGACCAGCCTGGTTCTCTCCACCTCTGAGGGCCTCAGCTTCCCCATCTGTGAGATGGGCCTGGGAGAGACTGTTGGGACGTTTCAGAGACGTGTACGGAGAGGGACGTGGGAATGGGGCAGGGGCGGTGCAGACCTGCACTCAGCAGCACATTGCGGGCTGTCGGGTGCCAGGTGACAATGCCCACTCGCTTGGTGTGTCCCTCCAGCACCACCACGGGCTCCGTCAGTGGGGAGGCCAGCCCATTCTCTGGGATCTGCCATACCTGTGGTGGAGACAAGGACGCTGGGCTGAGTCCTCTGCTCGCACCTGCTGCATGCAACCTTGAGCAACACCCACGACCCTGGCCTCACCATGACTGTGCAGTCCTCTGAGCCGCTGGCGATGACTTGGTCGTTGTGAGGACACCAGTCAATGTCCAGGACAGGTCCTGTGTGCCCACACACCGTTGGGTAGGCCTTGTCAATGCGGCCAGTCTAAGGGCACGAAGGGACAGTCAGGTGGGACCCAAGACCTCAGCTCCATCCCTCCCAGAGCCTTAGTCTTCCCCTCTACTGGAAGCTCTCGTGCAGGGAGCTGCAGAGAGTGGGAATGGTGCCCTTGGCCTGGCTCACAGGTGGCTCAGATGTGACTGCCCCAACCACCAAGTGAGCAGGAAACGTCTGTTGCGTCTAACCCTGACTCCACAGCAATAAACCACTTTTGCCCCCTGTGCTCTTGTCTCTTGGACAGTGAATCCGGACTATGATACCTGCCCAGCAGTGAGAAATGGGCAACATTATAGATGTCAGGTGTGCAGACAGACACAGCAGGTGTGGCCGAGGTGTCTCCAGTCCCTCCCCCAGCCCTAACTCCGCCCACCTTGCTTAGCGGGAGCACCAGGAAGGCACCCCCGCCACTGGCCTCCACAATCACCGCCAGGAACTTGGGGTTGACTGCACAGAAGGTGCTGTCCCAGGTAACACGGGACACTCGAATGTCTTCATAGCACTGGTCATTCTTGACCGGCTGCCCGAACACATGCCGGAATTTGCTCTGCCGTACCACTTTGCGGAAGGACATGTCTGCAGGACAGAGAGGCTCGGATCAGCTCAGCCATCCCAACAAGCCCCCAAGGCTGCGTGCAGGGAAGCGGGGAGGATGCAGCTGGGAGCATGGTCATTGTAACCTGCCTGGGCCTCAGTTTCCCAGTCACAGAGTGAGGTCACAGGTGCAGAGCCCGGCTGCCTCCCCCAGGTGGTGAACTGCGCCCTGCACCTGGCCACAGCTGAGTCCCGATGGGCTTTACAGGACTCTACCCAGGCCCCTCCCTGGCTTTGGTATGTGTGTGGGGAGCGGGAAGTGGCAGGCGGGGAAGCTTGAGAAAGCTTAGCTCTTCTGCAGGTCCAGCCAGCTCCGAGCAGCCTCTTTCCTGCCCGGGGATTTGGAGACTGGGTAATTGGGAGGAAGGAGGGAGGAGGCAGGAAGGGTCTTCCCATGGTGGGGCCGAGGTAGGCCCCAGTTCTGAGTCCCAGAGAACGTGCAGGGAGTTGCAGAGAGCTCCAGCCTGGCCCAGGGGGGCTGGCAGGGCCGGGCGGGGGTCGGGACGCAGCTGCCAGCCTCGGAGCATCCCAGAGCTGCTTGCAAGATCCACAGTACACCAGGCGCCCAGCTTCCGGGGGCTCAGGCCCAGCAGAGGAGCGGCAGGCGGCCAAGGGGAGTTGGGACTAAGTGGGGTGCAGTGGAGGGGAGGGCTCCTCGGACCCGCGATCCCCCCTCAAGCCCCCGCAGCCCCGCCCAGCCCCCCGCCCCGGCCCCACCGCGCTCACCGGGGGCGCCGGGGGCTGCGGCACCAGCCTCGGGCGGCTCCGGATCCCGGCCTCTGGGAAGCAGGAAGCGGGAATCAGGAAGTGACAGAGGAGCCGGGAGCGGGGGCGGGGGCGGGGCGGGGGCTCGCGGGGGCGGGGCCGGGTCACGCGCGGAGGGGCGGGGCCTACCGCCACCCGCAGCCGGGCCGCAGACCCCGGCCCCCTCCGCGTCCTGCGCGTCGTCGCGGCGTCTGCCGGAGTCGCCAGCAGTGGGCGCAGCTCCGCCCTCCCGCCCCCCGACCGGAGCGCGCACCTCGGAGCGCCCCTTCGCCGCCCCCTACTCCAGAGTGTGGCGTCTGCACCGACAGCGGATATATTTACGCGCCTCTTTTTAAGTTATAAAAGTTCATGCTCTTGGTTAACAATGTAAATAAAACAGCGGTGTTTTAAGCAGCGAGTGGAAGGCCCAGGCGTCCCGTTCTCCCCGACAAAGCCTCGGGGTCCTGCCAGCCCTTCTTGGTGCAAGTCGGGATCCCTCGCGGGGTGCCTCCTCTCCTCCTCTCCGCAGGCCTGAGGTGGGCAGCCCACAGCGTCTCCCTCCCTCCAGCCATCTCCTGTGGCAAGGAGCCCAGCCTGGCCCCACCCTGGGGGACGGAGGTGTCCCTGGAAGTCCCACAGGTGGAGGCTGCCCTTCTCCCTCGGGCGGCGGTTCTGGGGCCCTGGCTACTGCCCCAAGAGGGGGCGGGAGAAGGGTGGGGAGGAGAAAAGTCAAAGGAGCCTTGTCTCTGGTGGCAGGAAGCCCACACTGTGTCCGAGGGTGGCCTGGGGCTTGCACGCCATCTCGCTTCCTTCACCACTGGGACGGTTGAGGACCAGGCTCGGAGAGGTGAGGCGGCTGCATGAGGTCACCCAGCCAGATCTGAGCCCCGCGGCTTTGGCTCCAAAGTCCTTGCTTTTCCCAGTGCCCTGCACACCCGCCAGGCCCGAGCGTGAGGCGGTGGAAGCGGGAAGGCAGCTCCCCTGACGCCCAGGCAACAGCCAGAGGGGCTGTCACTCTCCTCTCAGCCCTGCCTCTGACTCCTCATGGCCCCACTTCAAGCAAAAGCCACAGCTCCCCATCCCTCCACCCCTCACCCCTGCCTCCCTGCCTGTCTGACCCCTGCCCCCCACCCGTTTATCA
>VBSM01000988.1:1597226-1614454 GCA_008086735.1 Cheirogaleus medius | reverse complement strand
AAAAAAAAAAAGTCAGAGAGTCTCAGTCACAAAAGGAAATATCAATATTAGATTGGGTTCCCTGTAACAAAGGACAAAAATAACAATGCCTTAACCTGGATAGAAATTTATTTCCCCCCCCCAAGAAAAGTCTGTAGGTGGAATCCAGCTATACAGAGTCATCAAGGACCCAGGCTGCTTCTGGCTGGCTGGTCTGCCATCACTAGGGTGTGCCCACATTTGCTTGTTTACCCGATGTCAGGAGGGAGGCAAGAACAGATAAGAAAGGGGTAACAAGTATGTACCACTTATATCTTATTAGGCAGACCTTATCGCATGGTACACTTACAGGCAAAGGATGCTGGCAAGTGCAATCTTCATTTGGTGGTCAAATGCCCAGCTAAAAACGAGGGTTCTTCTAGTACGAGGGCACAGAGCAGATACAGAAGGGCAGATATCAGGCTCTTCCCCACAGCTGAGTGCAGGATATAGGAGACATACTCAAAACATACTGACAAACAGAAGGCTGAAAGTGATGGCTTGGAGAAAAGACTTACAAGGAAGAAATTAACTAAAAGAAAGTATAACTACAGGAACAGACAAAATGGGCTCAAATCAGACAAATCAGAATCAGACAAAAATTGGCTACCAGGCAAAAGCATTAAGGATAAATTGAGTCACAATTCACTAAGGAAATCTAATGTTCCTAATCTGTATGCTCGTATTAATGTCTTCAAACTAAAAAGAAATTATATATATTTAGAATTTAAATCTTCATTATTCCCTGAGAAGCGTGGCTGCCAATCCAACCCGGGTTAGATAAATTAACCAGCAAAAATCAAGTTCATCGGTCACATTAAAACTTTAAACATCGATATTCACAGTGTTCTGTCAAAGCGTTTACATAGACTAAGGATCAGCAAACTTTTTCTGTAAAGGGCTAGATGGTAATTAATTTAGGCTTTGAGGGCCACACGGTCTCTGTTGCAGCTGTTCACTCAACTCTGCCTTTGTAGTGTCAATATAAAAACAAATGAGTGTGGCTATGTTGGAAATTTAATTAATAAAACTTTATTGACACTGAAATTTGAATTTTATATAAATTTATGTCATGAAATCTTATTATTCTTTAACTTTTCCCAAACATTACCAAATATAAAAACCATCCTGTATTCATGCTGTTTTAAGGGAGTAAAAATAAATAAATAAATAAAATTAAATAAAAAAAAACATTCTGTGGACTATACCTGGCTGATTCCTGATATAGACTTATGGGGAATCATCACTTCTAGAATAACTTTCTGTTAAGATTGTAGAATGATAAAGTTTTAAGTAGGCCGGGCGCGGTGGCTCACGCCTGTAATCCTAGCACTCTGGGAGGCCGAGGTGGGCGGATTGCTCAAGGTCAGGAGTTCGAAATCAGCCTGAGCAAGAGCGAGACCCCGTCTCTACTATAAATAGAAAGAAAGTAATTGGCCAACTAAAAAATATATATAGAAAAAATTAGCCGGGCATGGTGGCGCATGCCTGTAGTCCCAGCTACCTGGAAGGCTGAGTAAGGAGGATCACTTGAGCCCAGGAGTTTGAGGTTGCTGTGAGCTAGGCTGATGCCACAGCACTCTAGCCCGGGCAACCAAGTGAGACTCTGTCTCAAAAAAAAAATAAAAAAATAAAATAAAAGTTTTAAGTGTAGTAGTGACTCTTTGTTAATTGCCTATTTGCGCACTTTCAATGAATGGTTTTTGTCATTTTTCTTTTTCCTATGTTCTACTTACTGAAATGTAATTTTGTCTGATTAATCTGATAAACTGTAGGCTTGTATTCTGTATATCTTTTTAATTTCATTTTTCTAGTTTTTATTTTTATCTTACAAAGGTATTAGTCCATGATGGATTAGAAATGAAAACTAGTCCTTTGCCACAGCTAGTATGGGAACCACTGGTTTAGGAGTTCGGGCATCCAGTGGGTGCTCCCAAAGAAAGTGTCTTGACTGGGGGCTGAGGGTGGGAGGTCTGGCTGGGCCTGGGGAGTAGGAACGAGAGCAGCGGCCTAGGTGTTCATGCAATGTCCCAGAACTCTGGAGGCACCTGCGGTGCTGGCTGCTGCAGACAGTGGTGAGTGGGACTGGTGCTTTAGAGGGGGACATACTGCAAACACGTGGGTATGCCAACCGGCCTCTCCTGCCCATGCTCAGTCAGCAGCCCCTCCACCGGCTGGCAGGGGACCATACCAGGTCCGTTTCAGTCTCCTCCCTCTCCCCCAGTGTCACAGAAAGGGCCCTGGAGCCCTGGGTCATGTTCTTAACTCTGCCTACAACCCCTCTGGCTGTCCTTGGATGAGTCAGTCTTCCTCCGTAAAATGGGCTGGGGTAGGGAGGATTGCAAACCATAACCTGTTGTAAGTGCTCAGCACATGGCCTGGTGTCTTACAAGAGCTCACTCACTGGTAGATATTATGATCTCAGATGTCAGGGTTCTCAAAGATTCTGTTTCCTGGTTACTAAGATTCTGAGATGCTCTGATTTTCCAAAATTCTGAGATGTGGTCAGTTTCTAACATTCTGTGGTTCTAAGAGTCTTTGACATTGAAGCTCTCTGTCACGAAGGCCCTGCTTCCCCCGCCCTCTGCCCCTGGGCTTCTCCCAACCTCTGTGTCTGGGAAGGAGGGCAGTGGGTGGAGGAGGCATGGCCCACATTCAGGGCTGCCTGTGGCAGCCCAGGGCCCCAGAGCCAGGCTGGAACTAGGGTACCAGCCTCCAGGCCCCAAGTCTGCGTCATCGGAGTGCCCTAGGCCAGGGCCACCAGAGACGGGGACAGGTGGAGCCTAAGGGCTGGGGCTGGGGCAGGCTGTTCCGGCCTCCTCCAGGGTCAAGGCAGAAGAGTCCCAGGCCCGGCTCTGGCCCAATCGTGCCACATAATCTTGGGCAAGACTCAGAGCATCGTGGCGGTCACGCCTGCCTACCGTGGGGAGATCGGGGTTCTGGAAGCCCTTCGGCCCCTGGCTCAGGCCTTTTTCTCAGCCTTTGTGGGAGGGGGCGTGGTCAGGTCGGTGGGCCGGGCCAGGGGTGACGTGACAGAAACAGAGCAATTGTCTCCGCCGGAATTACTCTTTTATTAGCCCAAAATAACAGCAACCTAGCAGTCCCAGGGCCGGAGAATAAGTTAAGGCACTGAGCGGGCGAGGGGTGACTTGCCCAGGGCCAGGCCTGCCCCACACTTCCCGAGCAGCCTCCCGACGGGGCTGGGCTGTCGAGGGTCCTGGCGGACGAGGGAACGGAACGGGCGCAGGTCCGCGGGGCGCCGCTCACTTCTCGAAGTAGGGCAGGTAGAAGAACTGGAAGCCCCGGTGGCCCTTGACGGCGCAGTAGATGAAGATCACGTGGTAGACTGCGGGGCGGGGCCTGTCAGCGCCGAGGCCCCGCCCCGCCCGCGGCTCGCCCCGCCCCGCCCCGCCCCGCCCCGGCGCCCGCTCGCACCTCCCGGGACCAGCAGCAGGAAGCCCGGCACGAAGAAGATGGCGCTGGAGACACCTGCGCGGGAGGAGGGCCGGGTCAGGGCGGGGGGCGGCTGCGAGTCCCTGCGGCCCTGCCAAGCCTCACTCTCAGCCGAAAAAGGGACCCTTTCCTGCGGGAGGTGGACGGGCTTGCCAAGAACCCACAGGCACCAGACCGGGGTGACCGCTGCCTGTGGGGGTCCGAGGGGGCGCTCACCTGGAGAGGGGGCCACCTCCAGTCCCACGCCGACCAGGATCAGCACTGCGCACAGATGGAGCCGCGGGGGTAAGGGCAGGAGCCGGGGTGAGGGTGGGGACTTCTACCGCCCACCCGGCTCGGCCCTAAGGGACGGCGTCCCCCACCTAAGCCGGAGGCCCCCTGGGCAGAGACCCTCCCCAGGAAGCTCACCAAGCTCTGTGTTTTCAGAGCAGGGCACTTGGCAGGCCCTGGGAAATATCTGTGAGATGAGAGATTTTTGACTGCTCCTTAGTGTGGCCTTTCAGTCATTCAGCAAACATTTATGGAACACCTACTGTGCGCCTGTACTGGGAATCCGTGGTGAAAGGCAGATGAGGTCTCTGCCCTTAGGGCCCTGCCTTAGTGGAGGGACCACGAACCTGAAAGCTACAACCCAGGTGATCAGGATATGGGGTTGGGGGTAAGAACAGGGTGGTGTAGGACCTTAGGGGAGTGGCCTGGACCAGCCTGGGGGACCAGGGAGGAGCTTCTTGGAGGCTGTGACATCTAAGCCCAATAGGAGCAGCAGGAGCAACAGCAGCTAATATTTATTGACCACTTACCAGTTGCTGCCAGGCACTGCGATAAGCGTGTTATATGCATGGCCTTATTTGTCACCTTGACCGAATGAGACAGGTATTATCGCCATCCCCACTTCACCGAAGACGAAAGTGAGGCACAGAGAGGGCGAGTAACTTGCCCACACAGCTGCAGGTGGAAGGTGAGGCTGCCTGACTCTAGAGGCTGTGCTATGGGCATCACCCAGGCAGAGAGAAAGAGGAGAGTTCCAGACAGGGAACAGCACGGCAAAGATCCGGAGTCGGGAGGGAACGTGGGGCTTTCGGAGAGCATCCAGCATTTGGCAAGACCAGAGAGGCAAGAGGCCAGGCGGGAGTAGTTCGGTGGGCCTGTAAGCCCCAGGGAGGGATGTGGGCTTTGGTGGAGCACAGTGGGTGGCGGGGGAGGTAGTGAGGTCATGGCTGGATCTACTTTTCAGACCCAGAGTGCTGGGTACCCAGTTAGAGGAGGGAGGAAGGAAGGTGGGGAGTGGACTTTGGGCTCTGAAAGGGGGGTGGTCCTGGGGGCTTGAGGGGCCACCATGGACTGCTGCTGCTTTGTGCACTGCACAGAGCATGTCAAAAAGGGTATGATGGGAGCGCAACTCACCCCCTGCACCCTGGCTTAGGGCTGTGGCTCTGCCCTCTCTGGGGACATCCTTTTCTAATTCCTACACAGGGCCTTTCTGGACCTCTGGTGGGCCCCAGGCCTGGCCGTGTCACAGATGTGGGTTTAAATCTCAGCTCATCTACTTTCCAGCTGCAACCTGAGCAAGTCCCTTCACCTGCTTGAGCCTCTGTCCTTATTTCTGGAACTGAATGGTGATAATGCTTGCCTTGTTGGGTTGTTGAGAATAAAATGAGACAAAGCCTGTGGCCAGCACCACCAGTGCCCAGCATTCGGTGGTGCTGGTAAGTGGTAGCTCCCTCCCCTGCACGAGGACACCCAGAGCCAAAGCCAGGCTTTCTGGCTGGGGGCCTGGCTGGCTGAGGGGCTTTGGCCTTCCTGGGAGAAGGGAGGGGGGAACTGTGGCAGCAGCAACACTCGGTTCCTCCTTATAAGCCCCTCCAGACCCCAACCCTGGATCCTTTCTGGGGACCCTGCCTCCTCAGCCCCAAAGAATGAGGAGCCTAGGAGTGAGAACACATCTGGTTTTGAGATCTGCCTGCTCTGGGTCTCAGTTTCCTCATCAGAGCAATGGGGGTGGGAAAGAAGTCCTTGTCAGTTCTCAGACTCCAAAGAAGGGGAAGTGACAGGTGCCCTGTGGATCCAGGCTGGCAGTATTCCTGCCCATGGGGACAGGCATAGCCCTGAGCCCTACAAAGAGGTGCTGGACCCTACCGCTGCTGTGTGACCTCTGGAAGGTGGGGAATAACCTGCCCTGCACCTGGCCTGAAGTAGACACGGAAGAATGGCAACTGTTACTCTTCTGTTCCCTGATGGATTGAACAGGATAAGTCTAAAAAAAGGAAAAGTCTTTGGAGCGCTGGACCAGGTTCCATTTTCAGCTATGTGTGATTTCTTGGCCTGCTCCTCTCAAGGTCTCAGTTTCCTCACCTGTAAAATGGGGGTGCTGGCAGCCAGCCGCCTCTCCAGGATGCTTAGAGGCCCAGTGTGCCAAAGGGGGGGATGCAGAGCTGGCACAAAAGGAGGGCAGACCCTCCCATGGGGGTAGGCAGGGGCACTCACCCAGCCCCAGCAGCAGAAGCAGGAAGGAAGCCAGCACTACCCGGCGGTTCTTCTGGATCAAAGGGTGCTGGGTCCAGCTGGGTGGCAGGAGAGCAGGGTGGGGTGAAAAGAGGTAAAGTGGGGCTGTGGGAGGCTTGGGAGTAGAGCCAGGGCTGCCTGTGCTGGGGCAGGGGCCACAGGGGCAGCAGGTGGCTCAGAGGCTGGGGCTGGAGCACGGCCAGGCTCACCTGCAGCAGGCATTGTAGGAGCGCTGGGTGCTGCTGCTGATGGTGCTAAAGGACCACTGGGAGCTTCGGATGGAGGTTCGGCCAGGATCCCTGCAGGACGGGTTGCCCAGTGAGGGGGAGAAGCGGGCACAGAAGGGGGTCCCTTCTGGACAGGAGTCATGGTGAAGTGCGGGGTGGTGCAGGGACTAGGGCTGGTCCCTGCAGGATAGAGGGCCCTGAGAGGGGACTGGGGCTGGGGGAAAGCTGGGGATGAGCACTAGGGGTTACTGCAGGACAGATGACCTGTGGGAAGGTGGGGGGCCAGACCAGGCTGGGGGTGACTCCAGAATAGAGCCTGGAAGGGTGAGTGAATGAGGCTGGGCACTAGGGTTGGTGACCCTGCCATATAGTGGACCCCATGAAGGGAGCAGGGGTCTGGCTAGGAATCCTTACAGGACTGGGCATAAGAGAACTGAAGGAAGTGGGGTGGGGGACTGGATGGAGTCCCTGGGGACACCAGCCAAAGGCATGGGGCTTGGGGTACAGGGGTGGGTCCCCACCTGGCCCTGACCTGGTGCCGACTCCCCCATCCGGCTCTGGAGAGGCCTGGGCTCCATCCTCATCGTTCTCCAAGTTCTGTTCCAGAACACAGGGCTCAGAGGGGTTGCTGGGCTCAGGCCCTCAGTCCCCTCCCCCGGGGAGATGAGAAAAGCAGGCCTACACAGCTGCTCACCTGGCCCTTCACCCTCCCTGCAGAACGGGTTTGGTGATTCACCGAAACTGAAACCCAGAAAGGAGGTGGGTGGATGCTGGGGGCTTTGGGGAGCAGGAGCCAGCAGGAGTTGGCTGAGGGCTTCCAGCACGGGTCCCAGGGCCAGGGATCTCCTAAGTTCGGAAGTCAGGGTGGAGCTCTCAGGATGTTTCAGTGGCCTAGAATGGGGGCTCCGGAATTGGGGTGCCAGGGAAGTACAGGCCCGGGTTTCCCAAGTTTAGGGTACAGGAATCTGGTCCCGGTCTCCAAGAAAAGGATCTTAGGGTTGGTGGTTCTCTGGGAAAATGGGGATTTCCGGTTTAGTGGGAGTCAGGGGTGGGCAAGGGCTTGTCATGCGAGTGGGGGCCTGGAGCTCTAAGGGGAGAGTGAGAACAGAGAAGAGGGTGCAGGTTCCTGTTGGCTGGCCTGGGGCTGAGGGCTCGGCTCCTGCGTATGGGGGAGGTCTGGTTCAGATACAGAGGACCTTCCCAAACCCAGTGGGGGCGAGGGGTCAGTACCCAGGATGGGCGGGTTCTCCAGCTGGGGCTGAGGGATGAGTTCCCGGGTCTGGGCTCCCCAGTGCTGACTGGGGACCCATATCAGAGCTGAGAGGGTCTGGGCAGGGCTCTGGATCAGGGGTCACGTCAGGGGCCTTATCTCCCGCTCCGCCTGGGTCCTCTAGGCAGATTCTCCCGAGTTGGGGTGCCCAGACCCGGCCTGGGGTCCCGCCCGGACTGGGGCAGGGGGTGAGCTGGGCCGGGCCGTTCACCTGGTAGCGCAGCCGGGACTGCTTGTCCTCGTCAGCCACCTCGAACCGGGCCCGGCGCTCGAAGTGCAGCGGCCCAAAGCGGGCGACCCCGCTGGACTCGGGCCCAGGGCCCGCGTCCTCCAGGGACAGCTCGAAGGCGTCATCGATGCTGAACTGGGGCCGGGCGGCGCTCATGGCCCCCGCCCGCTCAGGCGCCCTGCGCCGCCGCCATCTGCGCCTGCCACCCCGCGTCGCCGCGGCCCGCGCCGCGCCGTCGCCTTGGGAGCTCGACCGGCCCGAGGCCCAGCCGAGGGCCCGCCCCCACGTAACGGCCCCGCCCCCGGCCGCCCTAGCAGGCCAGAGCTGCCGAGCGCCGAGCGAACTGGAGGGTGGGCGGGACCTCTTCTTGACCGAGCGCGCCTGGCCCGTGGCGCCGCCCAGCGGCCGCCTCGGCAAGCGACAGCCGGCACCAGGCTCGGAGGCGATCCCGGAGTTGGATCTTGGAGGGTTTTCCTCGCCCCAGCTGCCTGGCCCGGGTTCGGACTTTTTGCGTCCCCACAGCCCTGCATGGGAGGGGTATTCTCGCCATTTTGCAGATGTGGAAACTGAGGCTCAGGGAGCTTATGTGGCTTCCACTTTCCTCCAGTTCGGTCCCATGCAGCAGCCAAAGTGATCTTTTAAAACACACCTTTTCCTCTGTGTGTATTATTGTTAAATAAAACTTTTAAAAAATATGGTTGCACAGGCTTAAAGAAAAGAAGAAAAAAAAACTTTTTAAAAAAGTATGCTGCTAAGTCTCTCTGATTCAAACCTTCCCTTGGTTTTCCATTGTACTTAGAATAAAATCTGAATTCTTGACTGAGGCCCATAAAGGTCTGAAGGCGCTGGTGCCTGCCTGCTCTCCCAACTTCGTCGAGTCCACCTTTGCCCCCTTCTCACCCTGCTCGGCCATGTTGGCTTTTTTATGGTCTTCCTTCACAGGCCAAGCTCATCCCACCTCAGGGCCTTTGCACATGCTGTTCTCTATGCCTGGAAAATACTTAACCTTGCTTTTCTGGCAGCTGGCTCCTTTCATTATCTGCATCCCTGCTTGAATGTCACCTTTCAGAGAGGCCATCCCTGAACATGCAATCTAAAGTCAGTTTGGGGCTGGGCCAGTGGTTTATGCCTGTAATCCCAGCACCTTGGGAGGCCAAGGCAGGAGGATTGCTTGAGCACAGGAGTTTGAGACCAGCCTGGGCAACATAGTGAGACCCCGCTTCTATAAAAAATTAAAAATATTAGCTGGGCGTGGTGGCGCATACCTGTAGTCCCAGCTACTCAGGAGGCTGAGACAAGAGGATCGCTTGAGCCCAGGAGTTTGAGGTTGCTGTGAGCTAGGATGATGCCACGGCACTCTAGCCCAGGCAACAGAGTGAGACTCTGTCTCAAAAAAACCAAACCAAAACAAAACAAAAAATAAAAATAAAAAAAATTAGCCAGGCATGGTGGCAGGTGCCTGTAGTTGTAGCTACTTGGGAGGCTGAGGCAGGAGTTGGAAGTTGTGGTGAGCTATGATCACACCACTGCACTGCAGCCTGGGCAACAGAGAAAGACCTGGTCTGAAAAAAAAGGTCAGTTTTGCATCACACATCACTTACCTGAAATTATCTTATTTTAGGCTGTTTTATTCACCACTGTATCTATTAATATAGTGCCCAGAACAGTGTTAGACACTAAATAGATGCTCAATAAACATTTGGAATGGATAAGTAAGTGGTTTGCCAAAGTCCCAAATGCTTGCAAGTGGTGGAACTGGGATTTGAACCCAGGTCCACCTAGTTCCCAGAGTACTTGTCTTCCTCCACCCCCACCCTCCCTCCACATTTCATTTTATGATCTCATGTACACAGTTGAGTCAATCCTACTTCTCAGGTCGTGACACATTTTCACTATGAGCAAAGCCCCTTTCAAGTTACATGAATTAATTTCCCCTTCTTCACACCCTATCTTCTCTCCTCACCCCTTTGTTCCATCAGACAAATGAGGAAACTGAGGCACAGAGTAGTTATGTAATCAGCTCAAGGCAGGGCTGGGACTAGAGCCAAAGCAAGTGAGGTGAGTCATGCAAGGTCAAATTCTGTCTTTAAAATTTTAATGTTTTGTTCATCATGAATTTTTGCTTTAAATGTGATTTTAAAAAAAATGCATAAAAATATTTTTTGAGGCACCCTTAAAATTTTCACTCCTTTTGCCCTAGTCCTGGCCCTCCAAGTCCCCAAAGCTAGTAAGGGTGCAGTTTGGCTCCAGAGCCAGGTTCTCAACTACTTCGTTGCAACACTTTTCGAGATAGTAAAACTGTAAACTTTATAGTGTAAAGACAATAGAATAAGATGTTGGAGGGTATCTATGGGACTTGAAGTGAGGAAAGCAAGACTCAAAAAGCACAAACCTGAAGGATTTGACTATGTGAAAAGGAGTGGTGGTTCTTTAACCAAGGGCAGGTCAGACGAAGGAGAGAAAGACAGGGAGGAAATGTGTGCAAGATCAAAACCATCAGGGGATAATGATCGCATATGCACAGACTTGCAAATCAGCAAAAAAAAAAAAAAAAAAAAAAAAAAAAAAGGCCAGAAACCCCACAGGAAAAAGGAGAAAAGATATGAGCAGGCGATTCACGGAAGGGGAAACCCAATGGCTGATGCATACAGAGCTGCTCGAACTCAGCAGTCAGGAGAGAAACTCAGACAAAAATGAGGCAGCATTTTATTATTATTATTATTTATTTTTTTGAGACAGAGTCTCACTTTGTTGCCCAGGCTAGAGTGCCACGGCGTCAGCCTAGCTCACAGCAACCTCAAACTCCTGGGTTCAAGCGATCCTTCTGCCTCAGCCTCCTGAGTAGCTGGGACTACAGGCATACGCCACCATGCTTGGCTAATTTTTTTTTTATATATATTTTTAGTTGGCCAATTAATTTCTTTCTATTTTTAGTAGAGACAGGGTCTTGCTCTTGCTCAGGTTGGTGTCGAACTTCTGAGCTCAAACGATCCTCCCGCCTCGGCCTCCCAGAGTGCTAGGATTACAGGCGTGAGCCACCGCGCCCGGCTGAGGCAGCACTTTAGATTCAACAGACTGGCAAGCCGGTCCGCGGCTGGACGATGCCAAGTGCCCAGAGAAAACCAGACGCCTCAAGGTGGTGCGTCAACTCGTACAGCCACTCAGGAGAGCACCTGTGGCACTTTGTGAAGTCATGAGTGCCTATGCCCATGACCTGGAAGCCCTACTCCAAGGACTCTCCCCCAGTCCATGAAGGGACAGTGGAGGTGGAGGTATTAACGGAGCTTCCCTCATGGCACTAATTTAGGACTAAATCAGTTAAGACATAGTAAGGAGAATAGCACAGCGCCTGCCACACGTAAGCACATGAAAAACGTTAGGTATCATTATAACCATTTTTTTTTGCTTTTGTTTATTTTTTTTCATTTCAGCATATTATGGGGGTGGAAATATTAAGGTTACGTATATTGCCCATGCCTCCTCTCCCCCCTTGAGTCAGAGCTTCAAGCGTGTCCATCCCCCAAACGTTGCACATCTCACTCATTGTTTGTATATACCCATCTCCTCCTCCCCCCTCCCACCCGCCCAAGACCCGAATAACCAGTGTTGAGACACTTAACCCTGTGGATTCCGCCTTTGAATATGGTGCAAACAGGGATCTAGATTTATTTCATTGCAGAGTGAGCTAGTTTCCTTAGAACTACCTACCAAACAACAGGTTCTTCCTCCCTCTGATCTGGTGCCGGCTTTATCACATATTGACTGTACAGTTGCATATATATCTGTTCTAAGCTCTGTTTTTTATTCCTTTGGTCCCCTTGACTATTTCTCGCAGTATCATATGTTTTTTATTATTACAGTTTGTGGTGTGGTTTAATGTGGGAGGGCAAGTCCCCTCTCTTTGGTCACCTTTTTCAAACCTGACCTAGCTTTTCATGGACCTTTATTCTTCTATAGAAATATTATAAAAAAAGTTTTCAAATTCTTCAAAAATTCTCTCAATTTCTACTGGGATTTCATGGAATTTCTAGATTAATTTCAGGAGAAACCGCATCTTTAAGTGTTAAGTTGTTCTACTCATTAACAAGATTTTGTCCCTTCAGTTGTCCACGTCTTCTTTCATGTCATAAAATTGTTTTTTTCTCCAAAAAGTTCTGGGTTGTGTTTTTATTTTCTAATTCATGGGTTTTATTGCTGTTGTGAATGATACCTTATTTTCCATTGTATTTTTGAGTTGGTTGTTGCTGGTGTAAAGAGTGCTAATTTTTGTTAGCTTATTTTTTATCCCCATAACATTGCTGAACTCTCTAATCCGTCAGAGTACCCTGTAGATGACATTGGATTTTCTATGTCTATATAATCTGCCAATGACAGTTCACTCTCATTTCTTTTTCTTGCCTTACTGTTTTGGCCAGGGTTTCTAAGGCTATGCTAAACAGCATCAGGACAGAGGGCATCTTTGTCTTGTTCCTGATCTTGAAGAGAATGTGGATACTTATATTCCATCCTGTTTAATTGTATATAATTTTTATCAATCTGAGAAAGTTTCTCTTTGTTCCTGTGAGTTTTTATCATGAATAGTCATAGAAGTTCATCAGATTCTTTTTCTGCATGTTTTGAGATAACCATATCCATTTTCTCCTTTAGTCCACTGATGTGGTGAATTACAGGAACAGATGATTCTAATGTCAAACCATTCTTACATTCTTGGAATAGACTCTACTTGATCTTGATGCATTTGTTTTTGGTAAAAAATTTATTCTTAATTGTGGTAAAATACACATAACATAAAATTTATCCTCTTAACTATTTTTAAGTGTGTAGTTTAGTAGTGTTAAGTATATTCACATTGTTGTGCAACCCAATCTCCAGAACTTTTACATCTTTCAAAACTGAAACTCTAAAAAAGTTTTAAAAATTTACAGTACATCATGACATTCAATCAAAACTGAAACTCTCTACTCATTACAGAACAACTCTCCCTTCCCCCTCCCCCCGCAACCACCATTTTACTTTCTGTCTCTATGAATTTGACTGCTCTAGATACCTTGTGTAAGTGGACTCATACAGTCTTTGTCTTTTTGTGACTGATATTTCACTCAGCACACTGATGCATTTTATATACGCTCGTGAATTCAATTAGCTTAATATTTTATTTAGAATTTTTCACATCTATATTCATCAGTAAAACAGGTGTATACTTTTCTTGCCTTGTGGAGCACTTCTCTGGCTTATTTAAGAAGATTAAACTAGCCTCATGTTGGTCGACCTTCCCTCTTTTTCCACTTTCTTTAAAAATATATCTGAGAAACAGAAAACAGACTACTTGTTGCTTCAAAATTGGGTAGAACTTGCCTGTAAATTTTCTGCGTTGCTAAAAAAAGGAAAAAAGAACCAAGCACGTTTCCCCTTCACCTCAGAGGTCCTGCAGGAAAATTAGCCGGTATAAATATGTGAGACACTTAGCACCTGGGTCACATGGGAAAGACAATAATCCTCCACAGTTGCGATGATGGGATGAAGATAGAACAGGAGCCCCAAAAGCTTGAAAGTGGGGGCTGAAGACTCTCACAGCTGTCGGTCACGGCCGGTTTGTAGAGGTGAAGAGAAACGCTGTTTTAGCTCCCAAAGTACCTCATTTCTGTTCTTTATCTATTACTTCCTAACACTGATTGGGCACCTACTACGTGCCAGCCACTCTGGACTCAGCGGTGACGACAGGCTCCCACAGGGATACCCAAACTTTCCTTCTCCTCTCCCTCCCGCCGCCTCCTCTTTTTATTTTTTTTGAAAGAGAAAAATCCAGGATCCAAAGTCACACCAAGCGTACTAGATATGCAAAAGAAAAAGCCAGAGGGAATACACAAAGTACTAGTAGTTTTAGGGTGTGGCATTACAGGTGGGCTTTTTGTTTTCGTTTTCCTAACTCTGTAACGCTGTTCCATCTACAACTGCAGGGCCGCAGTTCCAACGAAGTCTATGACGCAACTGCTGGGGACGGGCCGCCTCGCCCTCCCGGCAGACCCAAGCCCCGCCTCTCTGGCAGGCTCGGGCTCCTCCCCCAAGACTGCCTCAGGCCCCGCCTCTGGGCAGACCGGCGCGCTCAGCTGCGGCGCAGAGAACCAATCACCGTCCGTTCCCACGTTCATGCCCCTTTTGGCTTCTGCCCTCAATCAAAATGGCGCTAACTCGGAAGCTACCGAGGCTCTAGGAGTTGCCGAAGCAGGTCCGGAAGCTACCGAGCAAGTCCGGAAGTTGCCGAAAGAGAGCAGCGGGGAAGGAGGATGGCGGATATCATCGCAAGACTCCGCGAGGATGGCATCCAAAAGCGTGTGGTACAAGAGGGCCAAGGAGACCTCCCCGGATTTGAGGATGGAACCAAGGTTTGTGTCTACCCTCTCCGTTTCCCCCTCCGCGGCGCGGTGCGCATGCGAGGCGGGAGGAGGCCTTAGGCGAGAGGTTGCGCATGCCCAGATTGCAGCGGCCAGTGACCCTACCGCTCACATGCGGAGCTCGACGCTGATTGGTCTGAATTTAAGTAGTGGGTGAATTCGGGCGCATCCGCCGGTCCCCAGGCTTGGCCTTGAGGCTGCATTGGTCGGGGAGGCCGTCAGTCATCACAGGCAGGTTTCGGGGGTGGGTTTGATCTCAGCGCTTGCACAGACCGGGCGCTGGGGGAAGCTCGGGACCTTAGCGGTCCCGAGGCCTCTAGTTATCAAGGTTCATGATCTTTTGTACGTGGAAGGGCCTTGGGACGCGCAAACCCAGAGAATAGGTCTAGAGGACAGGTCTGCCAGACGCAGAATCCTTTGGTGGCTTTCCTACCGTACTAGTGGCTCGCTTGGGACAGATGAGGGCTGGGAAGTAAAGAGCCTCCCATGTTCTTCCTTTTTACATCCAGGCCCCAGGCTCCAGCCTCCCTGGCTCCCTCCCCACGACAACCTCCGTCTCCAGGCTTCCCTGCTTCTGCTCCTGTGCTTCCCTTCTCCTGAGTGCTTGTCCCAGTTGCCACTTGTCTGCAGAGTAGGGGGCTTCCCAAGGGCAGCCCCTGTGCCCAGCAGAGCAGTGACACAGGACATGCATATTGAGCAAATGAATAAAGATCCTTACTGGTCTGGTACCAGACACTCCAAAAGAAAGAGCTGCTGAGAACGAGTGTATCCTCTCTGGCCAGCGCCGTGCCAAGTTGGGCAGCTAAAGATAACAGCCCAGTGCAGCGTGAGTGCTCACAGCAGAGGGCAGATGCGTGGCTCAGTGATCTGCTATATCAAAAGGGATCGTCTCTATGTAAAGCTATTGTGTATCTATAATAATTAAAGCAAAACAAAAAGGGATCTTCTCTAAGAAGAGAGAGGGTGTGGGTGCATGTCCTGTGGGCTGGGGGGGTTGGTGGCCTTGGGAGAAGGAACTGGCAAAGGAGATTCTGGAGGGTACAGACACCAGAAGTAGAGAGTGTTGTAAAGATAGTGTAGATCTGTGAACAGTGGTACCCAAAGAACAGGAACAGGTAGTATCCCATAACCAATCGCCAGCATTGATTGAGTGCTCACCATGTGAGCATTGTGCGACGTGCTCCCACAATGTTCTGCCTGTCCCGCAATGCAAGATAGGTGGTGTTGTTGATTCCATTTTACTGATGTGGAAACTGAGTTCAGAGGAGCAGCAGGGTGCGGCAGTTAAGAGTGTGGGCTGCTCTAACCATATCCTGTCGAGGGTTCAGTCTTCAGATCTCTTCTCTCTGCACTCACCCCAGTGCCATTTCTTTAAAAACTCTTTGTGCCAGGTTACTCCCAGCTGCATATGTCTAGCTTTTACCTCTCCCTTAAACTTGACATCCAACTCCCTACTCACCATCTCCACCTGGATGTCTGGTTGGCAACTCAAACTTACCCTGCCCCACCCAAGCCTTCTCCATCTCAGTTAGGGGCACCGCCCACCTTCTGGTTGCTCAGGCCAAAAAACCTGGAGTTTCCCTGGTCCTCCCATTCTCTCGTGGCCCACAGCAAATCCTCAAAATCCATCCCGGATCTGATCTGTCACTTCTGTCATGACTACTAGTGTAGGCCACTGTCGTCTCTGCTCTGGGTTGTTGCAGTGACCTCCTAACTGTCCTCCCTGCTTCTGTTCTTGTCCCCCTACAGTCTGTTCTCATCTCAGCAGCAGAACCCACATCAGATTCTGTCCCTGTTCTGCTTGGAGCCACCCAGTGGCTTCTGTCTCAGAGTCAAAAACAAAGTCCTTGCCACAGCCTACAGACATCGTGGGGCCACCCTGCTAACCTGAGACCCCATGGTGCACCGCTCCGTGTCATTCGCTCTGCTCTGCCCCACAGGCCTTAGTGCTTGGACACACCACACTGCAAGGCTTTTGCACCTGCCGTTCTTTTGGCCTAGAAAGTTCCAACCCCAGTTCTGCCTGGCTAGCTTTCTTCCTTACTCCCTTCTGGTCTCTGCTTAATGTTGCCTCCTCAGAGAGGCCCCCCAACCCCACCACTCAGTTTAAACTAGCCCTCCCTTGCCCCAGTGTTCGTTTTCTGATCCTAAGCGCTTAGCTTCACCTGACACAGCACATTGTTTTGTTTGAGGCTCATCTCCTTCCTCCACAGGTTCCATGTCAGCTCCCTGGGGGCAGGGCCTGTGTTTTGTTCACTGCTGTGTTCTGGTGTCTAGCACAGAGCTTGGGCGCATAGCAGGTGCTCAGTAAATATCTGTTGAGGAGTGATTGGAGCCAGACTGCTTGGGCTCTTGTCCCTGCCCAGCCACCCTCTGGCCGTGTGACTTGGGTCCCTTACTTCCCTCTCTGTGACTTTCCTCACTGTGCCATGGGGTAAAGCCAGGTGTGAGGTCAGCCTTGACCCTGCATGAGCCCTTGTGCCATCTGCAGGCTGGAGGCTGGATTTGCCCTTGGGGGTCAGGTGAGGTTTGTGCCCTTGTCTAATCTTGCATGTGGCCCACAGGCCACGTTCCACTACCGGACGCTGTGCAGCGATGACGAGGGCACCGTGCTGGATGACAGCCGGGCACGAGGCAAGCCCATGGAGCTCATCATTGGCAAGAAGTTCAAGCTGCCCGTGTGGGAGACCATCGTGTGCACCATGCGTGAGGGGGAGGTCGCCCAGTTCCTCTGTGACATCAAGGTATCTGTCCAGCCACCCACCCTCAGCGCCCCATGCCCTGGCTAGGCCACCAGCTCTCTCCAGACCACTACACCCACCTCCTGACTGGGATCCTGGTCTACATTCCGCCTTGTCCTGCCCATTAGCCAGACTGCAGCCAGGGGACTTGTTCTCAAATGCAAATGGCCTGTATGTCCCTTTGCTTCAAACCTCTATGGCTCCTGGTCACCCTCAGGATATAGCACAGTAAGTCCTCACTTAACATGGTTGATAGGTTCTTGGAAACTGTGACTTTAAGTGAAACAATGTACAGCAGATTTTTGATTATGTCAATTTGTTTTTTTTTGAGACAGAGTCTCACTCTTTTGCCCGGGCTAGAGTGCCATGGCGTCAGCCTAGCTCACAGCAACCTCA
>VBSM01000988.1:1577419-1597126 GCA_008086735.1 Cheirogaleus medius | reverse complement strand
TGCGTTTCAGTGGGGGGGGGCCTGGGCCAGTTGCTGCCCCTCTCTGGGCCTTGGTGTCCCTTCTCATGGTGTTGGGAAAGGGGGCTGGGCCTCTTGGACCTGGTGCCCGCCAGCCCACACTGATAGAGCCCCTGGCGCCCCCTTGCCCCCCTGCAGCACGTCGTTCTGTATCCGCTGGTGGCCAAGAGTCTCCGCAACATCGCCGCGGGCAAGGACCCGCTGGAGGGGCAGCGGCACTGCTGCGGCATCGCCCAGATGCACGAGCACAGCTCCCTGGGCCACGCCGACCTGGATGCCCTGCAGCAGAACCCCCAGCCTCTCATCTTCCACATCGAGATGCTTAAGGTGAGGGGCCACCAAGCCCCAGGCACCCCACCAGACCACCGCTGCCCAGCCTCACCGTGGCACTGGCCCTGCCTGCCTGCCTGCCCCGGGAGGTGGCATCCGGGGATGGCCTGATGGGGCAGGTGACGGGTACAAGAACACCTGTGCAGGAGCCCTGGGTGTCCCTTACTCCCTGAGGTCTCAAATATCACCTCTTCCAAGAGGCCTGCCCCGCCATGCTTTGCAGTCCTGCAGGAGGTCACGGCAGTCCCCCCACGGACACGATCTCTGCTAGGGCAGGATTTTCCCCGCCTTGTTCACTGTCTATTCTTAGTACTTGGCTCAGGGCTTGGCTTGTAGGAGATGCTATGTAAATGTTTGTTGAATGGTCGTTGAGCAAACAAGTGGCTCCGCGGCTGGAATCTGATGTCAGGAGGCACAGCCAGCCCAGGCGCCGGCCGGGTCTGCTGCTGCAAAGCTCTGGAGCCCCCCAACCCCCCATGATTTGGCTCACGCTCCGCAGGTGGAGAGCCCTGGCACGTACCAGCAGGACCCGTGGGCAATGACAGATGAGGAGAAGGCAAAGGCGGTGCCGCTCATCCACCAGGAGGGCAACCGGCTGTACCGCGACGGGCAGGTGAAGGAAGCGGCCGCCAAGTACTACGACGCCATCGCCTGCCTCAAGAACCTGCAGATGAAGGTGCTGCCCGGAGGCTATGGGGGTGCCTGGAGGGGAGTGGGGCAGAGCTGGGGACCCCCAGGTCTTGACATCTTTTCCCCACTCCATGCCCCATGGTCCCAGGAGCAGCCCGGGTCCCCTGACTGGATCCAGCTGGACCAGCAGATCACACCCCTGCTGCTCAACTACTGCCAGTGCAAGCTGGTGGCCGAGGAGTACTACGAAGTGCTGGACCACTGCTCCTCCATCCTCAGCAAGTACGACGGTGAGCACTGGCCGTGGGCTGCCAGGGCGGGCCTGTGGGCGGTTGGAGAGTGGCCTTCTCCTCCCTGTCACCACTGCACGTTGGGGATCAAGACTGAGCTATTGACGCCCCCGATTCTGAGCTCCCACAGGAGTCTGACCAGATGCCCCCACCCAGGCAGAGTGCGGGCCCTGTTGTGCCAGCGGAGCAAGAATGCCGTCATGGGGTAGGGGGTGGGGGGCATCCTCAGGTCACGCAGGGCTCTCTCCCCTGCTGGTGCCAGGAGACACGAGGCCAAGCAGCTGGCGGGTGCCCCCCTCAAGCCCCGTGTGCCTGCTGCCCCCGGTATTCCCCGCAGACAACGTCAAGGCCTACTTCAAGCGGGGCAAGGCCCACGCGGCTGTGTGGAACACCCAGGAGGCCCAGGCTGACTTCGCCAAAGTGCTGGAGCTGGACCCGGCCCTGGCGCCTGTTGTGAGCCGAGAGCTGCGGGCCCTGGAGGCACGGATCCGGCAGAAGGACCAGGAGGACAAGGCCCGCTTCCGGGGCATCTTCTCCCACTGACAGGGCCACTCGGCCCTGCCTTACCCGCCAAGCCCAATGTGCTGCTGCCAGCCCACCTGCCCCTGCCACATCACGCTTCTCTGTATATAAAGGCCTTATTTATCTCTCCGGGTCTGCCGAGCTGGTCGCTTGGGAGAGCCAGGTCACCACCTGGTATTTCCTGGTACTTGGGTGGCCCTTGGGAGAAGCCAGAGGATCAAGGTTCTAATCCCAGCTCCCCATCCACTGGCTCTGAGAGCTTGCTGGGCCTCAGTGTCCCTGACAGAGGACCGAAGGTGGTGGGCTCTGTCTCTTGCTGGCCAGGCTTGGGGTGCGCCAGGAGCCTCCAGTCTTAAAGTGGAGATAAAGTGGGCACAAGCCGGGCAGCACGGTGCAGGCCCCTGCCTCGGACCCCATGGTCCCCTGGCCTCAGCTTCGGGAGGCAGTGCCACACCTGGGCTGAGGGTCGGGGTCCGGTGGGCCGACTAGCCAGGAAGGGGCCTGGGGACGAAGGACAGGACAGAAGAGGAGAGGACAAGTCTTTTGTGAAAGGTTTTTCACCCCGGCCCACATCCTGACCCTGCCTCTGACGTGCTGTGTGACCTTGGGCATATCTCGGCCCCTCTCTGGACTTCAGTGTCCCCAGTGAGTTGGAAACTGGGCTCAGCTGCCCCGTGCTGCCAGGCAGGCGGGTGACGGCAGGATGCAGGTGGTGTTTATTCTCGTAGATTTACATACACTGCAACAGCCTCTGGGCCCCTGCTCACGCCCTCTGCCCTCCCCCAGGGCTGGGTCCCCCACATGAAAGGGAAGTGACACCGAGGGGCAGACTGAGATGCAGGGCGTGGGGCAGGGGATCGAGGGCTGGGGCAAGGTCTGGGCCCCCAGCCTCCCACACGCGGCTGCCCAGGCCCCTCGAGTGTGTCCATAAATAACCCAGGTCCTGTCACAGTTTGGGCCTCACTCTTCGCTGTCCAACTTGAGGCTGATGCTTCGGGCCTTGCCCCGTGCCAGGGTGGTGGGTGGTGTTCCCGGGCCCTCGCGCTCCGCCTGGCTGGGGCCCCTGGAGCGCAGCAGCTGGCTCTGCTTGCGGAGGAAGTCCACAGGGGCCGCCACGCCGTAGCTGCTCTTGGCCAAGGCAGCCCTTGGGGGTCCCGAGGGGGCGTGAGCGTGGGAGCCCGCCTCCAGCTGGCCCAGGTGCGCCACGTAGCCGTCTGACAGGAACTGTGGGCAGGTGGGCAGGGATGAGGGGTGCTGGCTAGGCCCACACGCCACCCCTGTCCATAAGCACCTGAGGCAGGCGGGGGACCTGGCAGTGCTGGCTGTGAGCTTGCCACGGCCCGACCTGGAGCCACCTCTGCATAGAGGGGAACCCTACGGGAGTCAGGGCGCCTTGGCTTTACTCCTGCCAGGCCCCTCCCTGGGTCTCAGTCTCCTTGTCTGTAAAATGGGGTCTGGGGCAGAGCAACAGTGGCCAAAATCTAGCGAGCACTTGCTCTGTGCCCAGCTCTGTGACTGTGGATGTGCCGTCCATGATGGGATCTTTGTGATAAGCTGACAGGTCAGTGCCATTATCACTTCCATTTTACAGACTGGAAACTGAGGCTAAGAAAGGTCGAGGCCCTGCCCGAAGCCACGGCAGAGTGGCACCAGCACTCAGGTCTCGAGCACACTCCAGCTGGGTCATCAGCTCTGCTCTGCACCGCGGCTGGCAGTTCCACGCTGCTCGTGGCCATTGTCCTAGGAGAAGCCCAGGTTCCCCTTGGCCAGTGAGGCCTGCTCCCAGCTGCTCCTTGGCCTGGGACTCAGCCTCTGGTCCCCTCCCTCACATGGCCCTCACCTGGCACTGAGCCTGCAGCTTCCGCACAGCGCGGCCCACGATGTAGGTCTGGCTCGGGGACAGCCCCAGCGCTGCGTACACAGCCACATCTTTGGGGGACCCATAGCCCGCCACGATGTTCAGTTCTACCTGTGACAGAGAAGAGGGTCAGCCACCACAGGGGTTGGGACTGTGCAGCTGGGGGTGGAGTCTGTTGGGCTTCCCCAGTCACATCGATTCTGGGGCAGGGCTAGTTGGAGGAAGGGGGGGGACATATGGGCCTAATGGTCCTAGTCACTGACCTGGACTGGGCGGGGCCAGCCGAATCTCCCTAGTTAGAACCATGAGGGCAGGACCATACGGGGAGGGGGAGGGGTGGAGACTTCGGGGTGGGGCCAGATGCACCTCTGCTGTTCTAGGGCAGGGGGAGGGCAGGGGCAGGACGGCGACCCTCCCCAGCAGCCGCACCTCTTGCACCAGGCTCTGCAGAAACATTGCTTTCTGGCGCAGAGGGTCGTGGGTGAGGCCGTCGCAGAAGGAGACGACCCCGTGGGGGAAGTTGTGCTGTGATAGCCAGGCCACCACGCGGTGCTTCTGCATATCCGGCCGGCCCGTTACGTACACGATTAGGTAACCAGCGTCCTGCCAGTGCCTGCGGGGTAGGGGTGGCGGTCAGCTCCACCGGCCAGGGATGCGGGCCATGAGGAGGCCCCGGGCAGGCTGGGGGGTGTTGCGGCTCCTACCTGACCACGTCCACTGCGCCGGCGCGCACCTTGGGGTCGCTGCCCATGATTGAGACGCTAGCAGTGAAGGAGCCGTCGATGCTGAAGACCACGGCCTCCGTGCCGCGGGCCACCACCGTCAGGCAGCACTCGGCGTACGTGTGGTCACCCCTGCGGCCCATGGGGGCAGGGAGGGGCGGTGAGTGGCGTTGAGGCAAGGCCTGGGGGAGCCCGCCCTGCAGAGGCCCGCCCTGCCCCGGGCTCACCTTACCACCATGCGCACCGGGTAGACGCCGATGCCCAGCACACGCTCTGGGGGCACCGGGAAGGTGAGGCGGCCCGAGCTGCTGGTGACCTCGGTGCCAAAGTGGATCCATTTGCCTGACAGCGGCTGTGTCATGATATAGACGTCCACCTGGCGGGGAGAGGTGGCAGGAAGGTCCATGGTGGCAGAGCCCCCAGGTTCCCCAGAGTGGAGAAGAGCAGAGGAGGTCTGTTGTCGGGGGTAGGTGGGGCTAGGGGACCAGGAGCTGTTCCGGAAACAGGAGGCGGGGCTGTGGGACCAAGGGCTGGGGACCGGGGTCCTGACCTTCTCTCCGGTCAGCGTGACCACGTCCAAGGGCCCGTACATGAAGCGGCCGCTCAGCACCTGGGGGCGGCCCTCGCACACCACCGTGTCGCTCGCCCGGTGGTTGGAAGTGACGTTCTGGCGGGAGGAGATGGCATGAGCGAGGCCAGCATGAGGGTGTTGGGGCAGCAGGCGGGGGAAGGGGGGGGGCATCCAGCATACCCGGGGCGGGGCATGGGGAAGGCGGGGCCGCAGAGGGAGGGGCGTGCGCCGTTGTGGACCCCTGTGGCCTGAGCGCTGCGAGTGGACTGGGGCTCCGAGGGGCAGAGCCGTGACAGGGCGCGGTGCGGAGGAGGAAGCCGCGTGGATGAGCGCAGATGCAGACCTGAGCTGCGCGGAGCGGGGAGGAGACCCGCGGTTCCCAGGGGCGGGGCCGAGGCCACGAGGCGGCGTCAGGACCATGGGGGCGGGGCAGGACTGGGAAAGAGGTCTGGGGCTGTGAGGGGCGGGATGCCGGGGACAGGACACATACCCGGATCTTGACCTGGGTGCGTTTGCGCTGCCACTTCTCCCTGGGGAAGGCCGGGCTATAGATGGACGGCTCCTCGCACTCCGCCAGGTGTGGCCGCTCCTTCTCGATCACCTGTGCGAGACACATGCATGCGAGGCCACGTGAACGCGAGGGGGTCTGCCCCTCTCTGGGCTCTCCATCCCTGTCGCGTTCTTGTCTCCCACCCCACGTCCGCACGCCCACCTGGCGCAGGATGAAGGCAACCACGTCTGCGGACTCCCAGTAGCTGGCGTGGAAGAGGTGGGGCAGCGTGACGGTGGGAAAGGCGGTGAGCGCCTCGGGGCAGTACAGCGAGTAGTCGATGCGCTTGGTCCCCCACCATCGCTCCAGGACTGCGCGGCGGCGGGGGCAGCGAGTCAGCAGGGCCTCCTGCCGGCGCCCATCTGCCCGGCCCCTGGTGCCCTTCCCTCCTGCTTTTCCACCACGTCTGCTCTTGGCCAAACCCAGGCCACGTGCTGGGGACGGGGATTTCGGCGGGGCTCTGGAGGTGGAATAGGGCCCTCCCCCGCCCTCCAGGCTGGCCTGCCCCGGCAGGTGGCTGGCTGACTTACTCTTCACCACCTCACTGGTGGTGCTGGGGGCGGCTGGCTGGGCTGGGGGTTCAGAGCCTAACTCACTGCCCTTCCAGAAGGCACCGCTGGCTGAGGTGGGCGTTGAGGGCACCATCTCCAGCTCCTCCAGAAAGAGGCCTGAGTGGGCCTGCAGAGTGTCGGCTGGGGGAGGAGGAGCAGCCTCAGCCGTGGCTGGGCTAGGCTGCCCTCCTGCCCTTTCACCCAGGGGCCCCAGAACAGCTCAGCCCTGCCCCTCCACCGTCTTCCCTGCTGGCCCACCCTGGTGGGGTCCTGGCTGGGGCTGCACTGCCCCATGTCTGGGTGGAAGTGAAGTGGAAGGCCTGCTCTCCTCCAAGCTCACCCCAGCAGCCAGCTGTATTCCTGCCAGAATGCCCGTCGCCACCTGCCCAAACACATGCACACCCGTGCCTGGCACAGGCCCACTTGGGCCATGTGGCCAGTGGGTCCCCAACTGCATGCATATCTGCGCATGCGCCCCACCAACACACACACACACACACACACACACACACTGGCTGCTTTCGGACACCAGCACGCCGGCGTCACTCTGCCCCCTCCCAAGCTTAGTCTCTCTCTAGCATAGCTTAGTTAACCTGCTCCCCCACTCACTCCTGGCTCAGAAGGTCAGGGGGTCCTGGGGATTCAGACCCCCAAGGGGCCAGGGTAGGGCTCCCTGGTCCTGAGAGTGGTGACAAGAGAGGTTTCCCATGACATGGGAAGCACCTGTCTTCTGCTACCCCTCCCTCCCTGTTGGTGCGCCCTCTCTCTTTCCCCTCTGTCTTGGTTGGGGCCTACCCAGCAGCAGGGATGAGCCGTCTCCCAGGGGGAACTTCTGGTAGCGGGGCACAGCCAGTGGAGCAATGGCCTGGAACTTGGGGGCCAGCAGGGGCTCGAGGCGCGAGGCACAGGGGTCAGCCGCGTGGAAGAGGTTGTAGATCTGCTCACAGGCTGGCCGCATCTGGGCCACTGGGTACCCAGAAAATAGAGAGAGGTGGGGAGGGGCTTCAGCTGGGCATTCCGGGAGCTGGGGGTATGGAAGCAACACCAGACATGCCTTGTGACGCTGAGTCAGCACTTCCCAAACTGCACTCCCTGGGGAGTCACTAGGGACCTGCGTAAAGTGAGACCGGTCTCTTGGCTAAGAAGAGATCAGAGCCTTCCGTCCACTGTTGGGGTTCAGGATGAAGCAGCTGCCGGGCCTGGTGCACTCTGGGAGAGCCAGCCTCCGCAAGCCCCTTCTTTCTGGGCCGTAGGTTCCCTTTCTAGCCAGGCCTTTTCATGTGCACAGTGGGGAATGGCCACGATAATACCAGAGGCTCAGGTGAGATGAGAGGCCACAGGAAATGGCAGAGAGGGGCAGACAAAAGACGAGACGCGGCCCCCACCCCAACCTAGAGGGCTCACCCTCCAAGATGGGCATCACGGTTTTGCGCAGAGCCAGCACCAGGCCCAGCGGGGAGCCGAAGAGGAAGAAGCCAGAGACCTTGAAGTCGAGGCGGGCAGCGCTGGTGGGGCCGTCGGGAGCCTCGGAACTGGCAGCGGGCGGGCAGGAGGCTGTGCTTGCCCGCCGGGGCTCCCCAGAGGAGGCCGTGGCGAGGGCTGCCTGGAGGCTGTGGGGGAGGAGGGGCGCTCAGTGCTGCAGCCTCTGTAGTCCAGCCTGTGCCCAGGGTGGGAATGATGGGGCAGGGACGTCACCTGTTCTGAGAGCCCTCAGGCTCGGGACCGGCCACGTCACTGGGGGTGCGCTGGGCAGGCAGGGCTGAGGGTTCTGGGCTGGCCCGACCCAGCCCTTCCACCCCCTCTGCCAGGGGGTCCCGGACTGAGCCGACCTCCGGAGAGAGCAGATCATTGTTCTAGATGGAACAGGGGACAAAAACATCCTTAGGCCTGGAGACCATTCAATTTCTACTTATTTAGAAGTGAGGAGAGGGGTTTGGGGGTTGGGTAGGGCAGAGGCCCAGAGGAGACTGGAAAAGAAGGCAGCAGGGGACCTGCCGCTCACAGAGAGGTCTTATTTCAGGGGGCAGAGACCTAGGGATGGAGAGAGGCAACCCCCCTCTTGAGGAGGCCGAGTTCGGTCACACTGACCATGCTCCCCCGGCGGCTGCTGCCCCGACTCCCGGTGCTCACGTTGGCGCTGTGGCAGAGTGCGTCAAAGCCCAGGATGCCACCAACACCGTCTCCAATCAGCACGACCTGGGCGAGAAGGTGGGCACCGTCAGGAGAGGCCTTGTCCTCACCCAGGCTAGGCCCCTTCTGGGCTGCATGGAGGGCAGCGGATGGACTGCTGCCCAGGAACGTCCCTAGTCGCTGACCTGCCCGCAGAAGCCGGTGCCCTCTGGCGAGCGCAGGAAGGCCGAGTAGGCCTGGTTGGTGCGGGCAATGACAGTGGCCACGGCACCCTGGTAGCGGGACGATGAGGTGGCCAGCAGCGGCAGGGCAGCCAGCGGAATATGGTCTTGGGAGCGGGATAGGCTGTCGCCGTCATGGCTGTAGGGGCTCAGGCTGCAGGAGGGGTGTGGTGGGTGGGTGGGGGGCCTGCGGTCCCACTGCTACCGCCCACGTTCCCTTGGCCTGCTGGCAAGCCCTGGCTCTGCACGTCCTTTCTGGGGATTGTCAGTACCCAAAAGGCCTTTGAAATGGAGCCATTCCCCAGAAAGAGGTCCAGCCGTGTCAATGACTGTCCCCCGTGACTGGTGTCCCTCCCCCCATGGGGCCTTCCTGATCCTAGGAGTCTGTGCCTTGGGGACCCTGTGTGTTCCCTGCCCTTCCACCCCTGGCCAGTACTTGGAGACAAGGGCATAGGCAGCAGCGCAGATGGGCGGGCAGGGCACCAGCCGCAGTGCCACGTGGCCCAGGGCCTCAGGGAAGTGGATGCGGGTGACAGCCTCAAAGGCCGAGCTCAGCGTCTGCACATCCGCCTGCTTGGAGTTGGCGTCTCCAGGTCCCGAGTCCAGGATGTTGCCGCTGTGCAGGATGAGGAAGAGGGCGTGGACTGCGCATGCCTCGGCCCCCAGCTCCCCAGCTCCGTCTGGACCCTGCAGGGTGCAATAGGTGCCAGGGGGGTCAGAGCAGTGGCCAGGCCAGCGAGTGGGCAGAACTTCGACAAGGGGTGGCTGACCATACTTGCCTCTGAGTCCCTGGGTGCTCGGGCCCTGTCCTCAATGCCTTTAGCAACCTCGATTCCAGGGTCTGTAGGGCAAGGGAGAGCCAGTGAGGGGACCAAGGGGACCATGGGATCCTCTCATCCAGCACTGCAGGTACCCGTCTGGTGTCTGCCCTCTCCTCTCACTGACTCTCCCCGGTCGGTTCGCATTTCCAGGCCTTTGCCTGTGCCGGTCCTATGTGCCTGTTTGGCAAACTTCTAATCCTGCCACGTCCAATGTGGTGGCCACTAGCCACAGGTGGCTATTTAAATTTAAATAAATTCATATATAATACAATAAAAACTTCAATTCTTCAGGCACACTAGCCCCATTTCAAGTGCCTGAGAGCTACATGTGGCTGGTGGCTACCATATGGGGCAGCACAGATCCAGAACATTTCCATCACAGAAAGTTCTGTTGGCCTGCACTGGTCCTATCCAAAACCCAGCACAGACATCACCTCCCAGGTGAAGCCATCATGGACTCCAAAGTAATTCCTGTATTCTGTGTGCTCTGTCTGAACCATGGCTACATTCTAATCATCCATCCATCCATCCATCCATTGCCTTCATCTGTGTATTTAATGAGCACCCGCTCCAGACTGACTTTCATCTTAGGACCCCATTAAACTTAGGACTGAGTTGTTCCCTGATTCCCCACTGCATACCCGGTGCTGGTGGCCGGTGTCCTGAGGTGGGGTCTTTACCTGGCGCCCCCTCAGCCTCTGTTGGGGAGGCAAAGGCATCAATGAAGTCGTTGGAGTTCCACTTGGTCATCTCCTTGGGGAAGACCTCGTCACTGTCCGAGAAGCCTTCTGCAGAGACAGGGAGCTGTGTCATGGGGTGGGCGAAGCTGCTCAGAGACACCTGCCCCCCCAACCGGGCCTCAGTGCTGACCGTGGGCATCGAAGAACTCCTCCTCGGAGCTGTTCTCGGAGTCTCGGGCGATGTTCTGCATGCGCCACTCGGACAAGCTCTGGGGAGACACGCCCCCTGCAGGGCAGCTCAGACTCAGCCTGGGAGCCCAGCCTGGAGGGTGGCTCCCTCCTGTCCTGTCCCAGGCCCAGCCTCACCTCCATGTTGGGACGAGTAGGAGGAACGGGAGGACGAGGACCACTGCTTCCCAAAGCTGGCATCGGGGGAGGCGTCGGGGCCAGGGGGAGCCTCAGGCCCATCGGGGGTGCCAGCATTGCTGGCCCCTGACCGGACCTCCGTGTTTGGTTTCCCGGGGGGCTGGGCCTCGGGCCCCTCACTGCCCATGTTGCACTTAGCCATGCGCTGGGCTAGCATGCGGGCAGTCTCTTCCTCCAGTGCCCGGATGTCGGCCATGCTCAGCTCTGTCCACTCGTCCTGCCAGCACCAGGCCTGGCGGTGGGCCCGCAGCATCACCCGACGCAGACCTGTAGGTGCCCAGGCATCAGAGCCGTGCCCCCTACCGCCTTTCCCTGCACCACGGCCTCGTGCCTGGCCATCAAGGTTGGGTAATGGCTCCCCTGGGTATACCACCCACCCAGAGCCACAAAGTGGGGCAGGGCCAGTGCTGTCTAGGGGAAGAGTGGAAACTGGGGTGTTTGTCTTCCTGCCCCAACTCCCTCCTTGCCCACCACCTCATCTGTCTCTCTGGACACCCCGACTCTGAGTGCTGGCCCCACCCCATCACTGCAGAAGCTGGGACCACTGCTTGCTCTTGTTTTCAGCTGGCTTCCTGCTGATTTCTCAGGAATTAACAGTTAATTAAGGTGTTAACAGTTAATGAAATTGTTGATGGTTAATGAAGGTGTTAATAGTTAATGGAAGTGTTGGCACTCAATGAAGGTTGTAGGTGAAAGATGATACCCATTCTGGGATATTTTTATCCTAAGCAGAGGAATAAAGTTAGAAACTCTTAAATGTCTAGGAAATAAAGTAATAATGGTTCAATTATAATTACAAACTTCTAGAAGGAAATAGATCAGAATCTTAATTGTGCTTATATGTGGGTGATTTTAATTTTCTTATTTGTGCTTTTGGGTATTTTTTCCAAATGCAAGACAAAGAGTCTGCATCACTGTCTGAGCTCAATTTCCTCATCTGTAAAATGGAACCAGTAATCATCCGTGTCTCGCAGGGTGTTGTGGGTGTTAAAGGAGATCTTGTACAAAAAATGATGAGCAAAGGGTCTGATGGGTTGTGATCACTCAGTCTATATTAGCTCTTAATATCTGGCCCAACCTCTTCCTCATTTACAGAAGAGAAAGTTAAGGGACAGAGATGGCCAGTGGCTTGCTGGAGGTGCCACGGTGGGGTCAGTAGTGGAGCAGAAGCCAGGTCGCTGGGCTCCCCCACCTGAAGATCATCCCTCTATGTGCAGCGTCCCTCTATGTGCCTCGGACCTGGGCAGGGAGGCAGGGCTAAGCTGCAGAAGCTGCAGGGGTTAGGTTGAGGGGAGGTGTGGGACGGGACACCTGGACACCAGGGCTAGAGGCTGGGACTTGGATCTGGGTGTGGGACGGTACCCCAGAGAGAATGACATCAGAGTCACAGCCTCCCAACCTGCATTCTTTAGCGTGCTGCCAGTTGGGGCAACCCTCCCAAAATTCCCTAAGTCTCTCTTGACTCACAGGATGATGGAGAATCTTAGAATCTTGATGGAAGCAGCAGCGTCTCTGAATGTCAGAGCCGGCATGGACCTCTGAGATCATGACGTCAGCTTCTCGCTTCCATGACCCCCAACTAGGCTGTGCTCCCCCCCCGCCTCTGTGCCCCCACCTCAAATGGAAGGGGTGGCTTTCTGCTTCTGTGTCCCCAGCAGACGGGGAGCATCCTTGGCTGCAAACGCAGGGTCCGGTGCATGCTGGGTAAGCAGAACCTCCCGCACCGGGTGCTCACCGACATCGTGGATGAACTGCTCGATCTTGGCCTGCATGCCCCAGTAGCGGAACTCCACCTTGCACAGCTTATAAGCGCACATGAGGGGCCCCGTCTGGGCTGCTGTCCGCACCCAGTCATCAGCCAGTGGCCCTCGGCCAGTCTTGACCGAGCGGTATAGCCGGGGGTCCTCTTCTGCTTTGTATTCGCCTGGGGCCACTGCATCCCGCACGATGTCAATGGTGTCTGGGGTGGGGGGGTTCCAGCAAGCACTGAGCAACGACAGCCGCTTCAAGCCCCTGCCCCTTAACCCTTGGGATTGGGAGGACAGCCTTTCACAGATCTGAGGCCTGAGAAGAGCTGGGACTTGTCAGAGGCAGCGCACTGAGGCAGCAGGGGGCCTGAGAGGGGGTCCAGGGCCCCCCCACAGCGCCAGGCCTCACCCAGGATGCGCTGTCTCCTCTCAGCCCCGCTCAGGTTGAAGACATTCGGCTGCTGGCCCCCATCAGGCAGGTAATAGGTCTCTATTTCAATGGAGAATTTCTCCACAAAGGGGCAGGTATACCTGGGCAGAGGGCAAGGCTGGGGCTCACTACTGTGCCCATCAGGACTGTCCCCTCATGGCATGGCCTATGCCCGCCCTACCCACTCACCGGGTTCGGGTGTAGGGGTAAGCATTCCAGGATTCCTCCTCTACCTGCAGGGCAGCCTTGGGCAGCAGTGCCCGGAACCAGCCTGGGATGTGGGAGCCCACGTGGTACACCTTGTGCGTGTACTGCCCGCTGCCTCCAGGCCCATCCGTGTAGGGCCGGTTGGCCAGGATCTCCACGCCGCTGCCCTCACCACTAGACTCCTCCCGGCTCTTTTTCTGCGGCCCAAGGCAGAGCAGAACAGGGAACTTGGTCCTACCTCAGCTCCTGGGATCCCCAGCTCAGCCTGGTACCCTGCACAGCTCTGGGGCTCTGGCCCTGGCCTTTCAACTCCCTGAAACCCAAGCTTGGCCCCCCGCAGCTCTCTGGGATCAGGGTCACAGATGCTGCCCAGTCTCCCATAGGGCTCTGTAACCCAGCACTCAGTTAAGTCTTCACGTATTTACTGACTGTCTGCCCCACTTCAGGCATTGTTTGGGATTATTAATTGGGATCTATTGATGACTAGAACAAGGACTTTGTGGAACTTGGGTTCTAGTGTAGGCAGACAGACAACAGGAAAAAGCAAATTGTATGGTATTTATGAAGGTGCTAAGTGCTCTGAGAAAGCACAGAAAAGAAAGTGGGGATCAAGGCTTGGGGACTGTAGCTTTGATGTGACAGTCAGGGAAGGCCTCATTGAGAAGATAAAGTGACTCTGACTTGACCAAGACTTGAAGCAGGTGAGGGAGGGGCGCAGCCGATGTGGGGTGGGGGAGTATTCCAGGCAGAGGGGAAGCCAGGGTGAGCCCCCAGGCGGGAGCGAGCTGGATATGCTCGAGGAGCAGCAAGGAGGCCAGGGTGGCTGGAATGGAAGAACGGACCAGAAGAGGACATGGCACCTCCACCTCTCAGAGGCCCTGAGCCTGGTCCCTTCCCTCTCTGGAACCCTAGTCCCAGCTCCTGCCACACGCTCTCATAGCTTGAGAGCACCAGATTCCGTCTTTTCATAGCTCAAACATGGCCCTCTCAACCCCCTGAGGCTGGATCCCACAGTTCTGGACAACAGATCTGGAGCAGACCTCCTCAGGGCTCTGCACCAACCCTCTCACCTCCCTGAGAGCCCACCTGGCCCACTCTCCTCACAGCCCAAGCCCAGACCCCTCCCTCATGCCCGTCCCCACCTGCCCCGTCCCTGTCTCCCTCTGCAGCCTGATCCTCACTCCCTCTCCCTGACCTCCTGGGGTTGCCAAGACCCCGCACCCTCTCCAGACCCCCTCCTGCCCGTCTCTGCCACCTAGGTCCCCCTCCTCACCTTTACCTCCTCATCGGCTGCCTCCCTTCCCCCATGGGATTACAGATTCTCAGGAGGATTAAGGGAGATCGAAGGAGGCTGAGCGGCCAGCACAGGCTGGGCACTCAGTGGGTGGGGGGCCCTACTCAGCCCTTCTGCCCCTTTCCCCACAGCCCTTGCCCACCCCCGCGTCCGAAGAGGGGCCTCTCTCTCCTCCCCTGGGTTCCAGCCCTCCGGAGCAGGGCTGGGGGGTCAGCTGGGCTCCACCCCTCGTCCCCTGTGCGGCCTGCGCCGCGCTGTCGGCCCTTCTCATCTTCCCCTGCCCGCCGCCCTCACCTGGATCATGTAGAGCTGGGCCACCTGGTACTCGTCCAGGCTCATGGGCAGCAGAATGTGGTACTCCTTGATGAGCATCCTGAAGGCGCTCGGCGGGCCGCGCGCGGCCTCTGCTCCGCCTGGCGCGGGGCACGGCGCGGCCGTCAGTGCGGGGCGGCGGCGCGCGGTCCCGAGCCCTGCGCGCCCGCCGAGGGGCTGGTGCAGCGGGACCCCATGCCCCGGCCCGCCGCGGGGGACGCAGAGGCGAGCCTGGCGCTGCCGCCCGCGCCGCCGGGGGCCGGGAGCCGCAGCGAGGCTGAGCGCTGACCTCTTTTCCGCGCAGCCCCCGCCCCCCGCCCGCCCGTCGCCATGGCAACCGTGCGCTGACGCGGGCCCCCCGGAGCGGCGGGCTCCGGCCGGCAGGCTGGAGGGCCAGCCTCGCGTCTCCCACCGCGGCCGCGTCCTGAGCCTCTTCAAAGCGGCATCCCTCGGGGGCGCGCCCCCAGGAGCTTCCGGACCCCTCCTTCCACGACCCGCCCCTCGGGGGCCCGCCCCCTGCATCCCTTTCCCCAACTCGGCGGCGTCGGTGTCCCCCACTCCCGGACGTCCATCAAGAACCTTGTGCCTGGGTGCCTCTGCGCGGAGCGGCCCCGTGCGCCCCTGCACCCGAACCTGCCTTCCAGGACCAGATATCCCTGCTTTCCCCACCCTGGCGGGCAGCCAGGTCCTAGACCTCCCCGTCCCAGCATCCTTCCTGGACCCCTCGCCCTCGCCCACTCTCCACTCGCCTATGCAGCCATCCTGTCATCCTGCCGGCGGTTGACCCCCTCCTCAGCTGAGGCAACAGCTTCTCCACTTGGTGTCCCCGGGCCCCCGCCCCGGGAGACCCGCTCCGCCCACCTGCGCCCCAGCCGGGCGCCAGAGTTCCGCTGCAGGCACTCCTCCCACCCCCTTCCACCTCGCACCCAGCCAGCAGGCGAGAGGCCCGGTTGTCCCCACTTCCCTCTGCTCCCCGGCGTCCCCGTCCCCAGCCATACTCCTGGTCCGCCTGCCGACGTCCCGGCTCACCTCTAGCTTAGGGCGGGTGCTCCTCACCCGGCCCGGGCGGGGGCAGCCGGCCAGTGGGTCGGAGCCCGGAGCGTCCCCGGCCCCGGCCTCGGGTTCCAGCAGTGGCCGGACTCTCCAGAGGCACAGCGCCGGCCCATGGCCCCGACCTTCCTCTCCGTCCGCCAGCCGGCGCCCCTGCGGTCCCTCCCCGCCGCCAGCCGCGTCACTGCGGCCGCCCCGCCCCCTTCCTGGGCCCGGCCGGCCCTCCCCACCCCTGCGGGGTCCCAGCAGCCCCGCCCGCAGCGGAGGAGAGCGGGCCCCTGCGTTCCTTCCTCAGGGCAGCGGGGGAAGAGGGCATTCCCTAAATGCTGGCGCTTCTTACTCCCTCTGAGCTGTTTGGGGTCCCCAAAGATTCTTGGTTCTTAACTCCACCCTGGTCCAGCCCTCCTGTGTGCACTGAAGGAGTGGAGCTTGAGCCGGCAGGGTCCCAGGCCCGCTTCCCCAGCTCCTCACCTTAGGCAGCCCCAGAACGGGGACCCAGGGTATGGGAAATGCCTCCCCACCAAAGTCTGCTAGAAGCTGGTGGCTCTGACTTGCCTCCGCTCAGGGCTGGGGTCCAGGGCCGCAGGCCTCTGGGGTCACTCAGCTGCACACCCAGGCGGAAGCAGGCCTTCACTACAAACCCTTGGGCTAGTCCCCGAATGGTGCCACAGGCCTTCCCCGCTTATGCCTTCCAGGTCTGTAAGTCTGGCCACCGGGCCACCCTGGGTAAAGGCCAAGACACCAAGGGCTGGGCTCATGGGGTCACGCCCAGCCTGCTAGAAGGTGCTGGGGCTGTGGATGGCAGCACAGAACTGGGTCTCACCCACGTGGGAAGCCAGGTCGTGCTGGGGGAGGGAAGCAGCAGTGCCCCCTCCCTCTGAGGGGTCAGAGACTTTCGGGGCCGATTCAGAGTTTAGGGTGTTGTTAGGTCATTAAGACGTGTGAGGGAGTGGCTCAAGTGAACTGGCATTTCCACCCTGCCCGGCACCACGGCCAATCCAGAGGAAGAGCCCTCTAGGCCCAGGCTGGCAGTGCGCCCAGCTGTGGAGGCAGCCAAGGCCCTGCACTGCCCCCTGGCGGCACCACACGAAGGCGCACAGGGCACTCAGCCCCTTCCACTACTCACAGCTGAGGGCCTGAGGGCAGAGTCCCACCCAAGGCCTGTGGACAGCAGAAGCCAGTCAAAGCCAGGTTCAGTCAGCCTCCCCCTCCCTGCACCACCCCACCCCGTCCCCTTCCCTGTCTTTTCTGCCCCATTTTCCGCCTGCTTCACCAGGCTTAGCAGAACCAGACCCAGAAAGGCTCCGAACTGAGAGAACAACTCCAAATCATCCTTTATTTATATAAAAAGGGCATATTTAGCAAAAGACACACTGAGAAAAGAGTTGCTATGGCCCAGGAGACAAGGCAGGGAGCTTCTAGCCCTGCTGGGGGAGGAGGCCTGGGACAAAGTGGTGAGAAGTGCTGGGGAAGGGCTGGTGGTGGGGCCAGAAAGGAGAAAGCCCCAGTTGGATCAACACTGTCAGCAGGTCATGGGTGGGACTCGCAGTGACCTCGCTGCTAAATCTTGGGGGAGACAGTTAGTGCTGCCGACTGGAGTGAGCACCGCCCCCTGGTTCCTGGAGGGCACCCACCAAGGGTCACAGGACAGGAAGCTCAGGATGGTTAGTGCAACTCGGGATGAAGGCCAGGGAGAAGCAGGTGCTCTGCAGTGGCCGGGAAAGGTCCAGACGCTGAGGCGCTTCCTGTTACGTGCGGGCATTCCGCTCTGTCTCTGCCAGGCACTCTCTGACTAGGGCCCGGGCATGGATGATGCCTGGGGTAGGGGTGGGGTGGGGATGGGGTCTCAGCAACTCTCCACAGCCCCATCCCCACCCTTCAAAGGAAGAAGACCCCTCCCTCTCCACTCCCTTTCCTTTCAGCAAAAGAAATTCAAATCTAATGAGGGGCTGGATGAGATCAGAGGTGTGGCTAATCCTCAAATTCACCCTGTTAAAATACAAATTCTCACGCTCTTCCCTGGAAATTGATTCAATTTCAATTCAATTTAAAACATCTCTCTGGGTAGTGATACTGGCTCTAGTCTAGGCTTCAGGTGGCCTCCAGGTGTCCTTCCTTTCCTAATGAAGGAGGACTGTTCAGCGTCAGTCTCCTGAGCAGGACAGGGTGGGCCTAGCCTCACTTACCTCTCTTCAGGCGCTCCATGGCGCTCTTGCTGCCAGCATAGGTGGGCCTGATCTCTTTGCCCATCTCCTCTATGACCGACAGCAGGTCCGTGTAGGTGCTCTGGGAGCCCTGGGCACCGGGTGGCTTCATCGCCTATGTCAAAAGAGAACAGGGCAGTGAGCTCAGGCCCCCGGAGGGAGGGGGACTCCAGTCGCCCGCCATCCGTAAGCAAACCCTCGGCCCCACTCACCTGCACATAGCCCATGGAGGGCGGTCCAAAGTCGTTAAACAGTGGTCTGAAAGGGGCAGCGGCTCCTGGCACTGAGCCCGACGGTGATGGGACACTTCCGGCTGCAACAGGCGCGAGTTAAGAGGTCAGAGCGAGGCAGCGACGCCTCCTCCCGGCTTTCCAAGCCCCAGACCGAGTTCCCTTCAAGGGATGCTTCATTCCACGCCGACCGACTTCAGGAACAAACCCCTCCCCCTGCGCTCCACCTACAAGCCCCTACGCGACCACGCCCTCTTCACGGGCCGGCAAACTGAGGCCCCGCGACGGTGGGCGGCAGGCCGGGTATCGTAGAACTCAGGCCGTCTTCTCTTCAAGACCTAGACCGCCCGGGCAGGCGAGCAGGGGTAGAGCTGGATCCTCACCTGTCGGGACCGGGGTGCCCGGGCCAGGGGTGCTGGAGCCAGGGGTGCTGCTGGGGGCGGGGGCGATAGGCTTGTAGGACATCCCCAACTCCTGGGTGCGGCGGACGCCAGCCGGCCGCTCCTCGGGGGTTGGCTGCCGGGCCGCTCAGCCGCGCTCTGATTGGCAAGCGGGCTGCACGCCCCTGGTAAATAGAGCTCTGGCCGGAAGGACGGGCGGGCACGAACGCTCCCTCACTCCCGATTGGCGCGCAAAGATGTCACTCGAGCCTCCTCATTGGCCGAGACCTGCCCCAACAGGTCGCAACCGCTGCAGATTGGCCTCCGCCTTCCGGACCTCGCACCTGTCTGCTCGGGATTGGGTGGTGGCCACCGCCCTCCGCAATTGGCGAGTTCGCGGCCCGGTCCGGCGCGCTCTCAATCCGATTAGTCCCAAGGCCCGGGAGGCGGGGCCTCGGGAGCCCGGACCGGGTCTGGGCCGCCGGTTCGCGCCGCGGGGTTTTCCCGGGCGCGGGCGCCGCCCTCACGCCTCACTCGCGCTGCTTCGCACGTCAGCTCCGCGCCGCCTGGTCTCGGCCCAGCAGGGGCTGCTGTCGCCGCCGCCGCTGCCGAGCGCGCTTCTCCTCAGCCCCGGGGTCGGAGGACGCAGGGGTTTGACGTGCCGAGCCCTGCGCCCCACCCCGTGCGCTTCTACGTCACCTTTCACCGGTTCAACACCCTCTCCTCGATCTGCGCCTGCGCCCGCTTGAGGCCTCGGTTTGTTCCCATGGCAACGGGTTTCTCACCAACGCCACCACCCGAGGCTCCTCCTCCGGATTGGCTCGTCCTCGGGTCTAGGTTGACGCTAGGTCCGAGGGCGACCTCAAAGACCCCTCATCCCGCTCCCGAAGGCCCTGCGCCTCCGCCCCAGATAACGACGAGAGCGTGACGGCTGACCTGCGTCGAATACTTACGTGTGCCGGGCCCTGGACCCAACGGCTCGTGCACGAGAGCACCGGCTGGAGCCAACCTGCTGGGTTCGAATCCCAACACCACCACACCAGCCTCACTAGCGATTTCCCCCTGCAAGTTGCTCGCCTCAATATACCTCAATTTCCCCATCTGTAAAATGGGGACAACAATAATTATCTCATAAGGCCGTTGTGTGGATGAGTAGTCCCTAAGATGCTTATTGTTTCGTTCCCCTCTTTCCTATCCCTCTCCAGTGTCCCCACACCTTTCCGTTTCACCACCCAGGCTCCTCACTTCAGATCTCGTTCGTCACAAACTTACATCTCAGACCCTCCTCCCCTCACTGACCCTTTCTCCCAGGCTCCTTCCCCGGCCTGTGTGCCCTCATGCCCCCAGCTCTGTAGATTTTCCTCGTCCGCGGGACATTCATTCACTCATCCCACAAACATTTTATTATTCTCTCCTCCATCCCTTGTGCGGGATGAATGCTGAGGATACGGAAATGAACTGGCCGTGACCTCTGTCCTCAAGGAGCTGTTAGTCTGAGGCAGACAGGGAAGCAATGTCTTTTTTTTTTTTTT
>VBSM01000988.1:1539584-1552023 GCA_008086735.1 Cheirogaleus medius | reverse complement strand
AAAAAAAAAAAAAAAAAAAATTCTAGTAATTTTAACTTCTTTAAAATTTGGAATTGTTTTTAAAATTTAATTTATAATCTTTATTGCTGGCATATAGACTTACAATTGATTTTAGTATACTGTATAGCCTGTAGTATGTGACTTTGCTATACTCACTTATTAGTTCTCCTTGTTTTATAAATTCTGTAGAATCCCACATAAATAATCATGTCATCTGTAAATGCAGACAGTTTTATTTTTTTTTAATTTTATTATTATTATTATTATTTTGAGACAAAGTCTCACTCTGTCACCCAGGCTAGAGTGCCGTGGCATCAGCCTAGCTCACAGCAACCTCAAACTTCTGGCCTCAAGCCATCCTCCTGCCTCAGCCTCCTGAGTAGCTGGGACTACAGGCATGAGCCACCACGCCTGGCTAATTTTTTCTATATATTATTAGTTGGCCAATTAATTTCATTCTATTTTTAGTAGAGATGGGGTCTCACTCTTGCTCAGGCTGGCCTCGAACTCCTGAGCTTGAGCAATCCTCCCGCCTTGGCCTCCCAGAGTGCTAGGATCACAGGCATGAGCCACCGCACCTGGCCTATTTTTTTATTTTAAATTCATGTGGAATACACTGGATTTATGTTCACCAATCCTATTTCCTTTTTCTGGGCATTCCAAAAAACTACATTTCACAGACTCCCTTGCAATTAGGTTGAGGCCATGTGTCTGGGTTCTAGACAATGGAATGTGGGCAAAATTGATGTATGCCACTTCTCATGGCTATAAAATGTCCCATACAGTCCTCCTTGATGCTTGTCACTCTCTTAATTGTTTGGCTTGGAGACTGGTAGAAGACCCCAAGAAAGCCCCAGAGAATAGAAAAACCACAGATAGAAAAAACTTAGATCCTTGAGTCAGTGCCCAGAGAGGAGTTACACAGGATTGCAGCTCAATCTGCATGAGACTTTGATGTGAATGATACAGAAACTTAAATTTTGTTAAGCCACTGAGGTTTTAGTGTTTATTTGTTGCCACAACATAGACTAGCTTACTTGACAAATACTGAGGGTTTCTTGAAACATTATTACTGGATCTTAATTTAAAAAAAAAAAATCTAACTTGGCATTCTCTGTTTCCGTTGGAAGAATTTAACCTGTTTACATTTATTGTGATTACTGTTACATTAGGATTTAGTTCTATCATCTTATTTTATTTTGCTTGATTTTTACCTCCATTCCTGCTTTCCAATGGATGGATCAAATTTTCTTCTACTGATTCTAATTTTGTTCTTATGATAGTTGCTCTTACCCTAAGAGACTTGGCAAGGGAAAGATATGAATATGGATAAGTTTAAGAAATCAATAGGGTATATAAACTTACCAATATCTGTACCTTCCCCATACCAAGACTCTTAGTCCCTCCTCCTCCAATAATTTTGACCTTATCCAGAACTTTAATTCTGGATTATTATAGACACATGGACTCTTTCTTTTCTTCAGTCATAGCTTTTTTTTCAAAAGACAACAAAAAGCTTTACAAAGTTATTCGGTCATCCTTGCTTCCACATGTCCTGTGGCGTCTCCTGTATGTTTCTGTTCTTATTTGAGCACTTTTTCCCAAAGCATTTTTCCGTGAAGCTTCACATGACAAACCTTCTGAGGCCTCACATGCTTGAGCATATTGTCATGACACCCTCACATTTTGTTGTTGTTGTCTTGCTTTATCTTCACTCATTCAGAGAACACCCTTACATTTACATACCAATTGCTGGATTTAAAATTCCAGGTTCAAAGTTGTTTTTCCCTTCAGCATTTAAAAAATATTGTTATATAATCTGCCTGCATTCACTGTTTCCGTTGAGAAGTCTGATGTCAAATGGAATTTTGTTCTTCTGCAAGTGATCTGTTCTTTCTCTCTGGAAGCATTTTATAAGATCTTTCCACCTTGGACGGTCTTCAATTTTGCTCTAATTGTCCAGGTTTGGTGGCCTTGCTTTGCCAAACTCTCTGGCTGGTCTGGCACTGTCAGACCTCTTGGCCTGAAGTGGATCATCTTTATTCAGTTTGGAGAAATGTAACTCCATTATTTCTTCCGACATTTCTTCTTCTCCGTCTTTATTTTTCTCTTCTGGGACTTGTGTTATCCAGATAACAGCCTTTCTAGTCTGCCCGGCCATTGCACTGTCGTGTGTATTTTTTCTGGTTTTTCTTTGCTGAGAGGCAGTTTCCCAGCGGATCTCTCCACTCAGCATTTCATCCGTCAGTTGTACGACTCATCCCAGCTCTTACTGGTTTTTTTCAGTTATTGTTTTCATGCCTACTATTTCTTCTTGGGTTTTTTTTTTTTGGAGGGACTTCCTATTGCCAGTAACTTTTCTTATATCCATGTGTGTTTCTATTATGTGTATTCTGTGTCTGTGTGGTCCACTAGTTCTGCAAGAGATGATATCACTCGTCCCCTGAGATGTCACCCTTGGGACCTGTGAGCTAGTGCCCCCTGGTGGAATTGGTCATTCTGTTTGGTAACACGCCAGCCTCAAGGAGAGTGAAGGAGGTAGCCTCAAGCACCACCAGGCGGCTGCCGATCTCTCTCTCCTTTGCTGTCACTCTCCAGGCAGAATCTGGGCTCAGAGGTTCCCCTTCAGACCCTTGGGGAGCAGCACTGTGGGAGGTGGCTCCCCAAGTTCTAAGGTGCCGGTCTGGGGGCTTGCAAGGCAAGCGTGGACGAGGGAAAGCCCACAGCCAGTCAGTGCCACTCTTCTCCCCAGCGACTCACCCCAGCAGAGTCTTGGCAACACTGACACGCTCTAGTGAAGCCTGCACTGGGGTCGGTGTTGAACGATGACAGCCCCTCGGCAGCTCCTGCGGGCTAAGAACCAAATATGAGCCACTTCCCTCTTGCGTCCTTTTATTGCCGCCCCCAGCCATGCTCATCCTCCGGCCACACACACATCTACACGCACAGGTACACACGTGCCTCCACACGTCCCTGTACACTCAGACGCACACAGGTTCGAAACAGCCATCAGTCTCCAGGAAGAGGTACATCTCGCTCTTTTGTTTAATTTTGTTTTTTTCCTGAAATCTCTGTTTGTCTCTGCAGTTTCTCCTGTATTCCTACCAGAGAGGGAGCTGACAGTGTGTGCCACTTCACCCTCTAATCCAAATGTCGGGACAGTATGGACCACAGCCCATGACCTGCTTTGCCAATAAAGTTTTATTGGAACCCAGTCATACTCATTTATTTACATGTTATCTGTGTTTGCTCTTGTGCTACAATGGCAAAAACGAGTGGTCGCAACAGAGGCTATGTGGTCCTCAATGCTTAAAACATTTGCTCTCTGCCTTTTTGCAGAAAAATTTGCTGACCTCTGATCTAGATCAAGGTCCTGAACCCCAACTCCAGGAGAAGCTAGACTTCCAATGCCATCTATTCTACCTTCCCCAAGAGAGCTGCTATGGCGTGCTCCATAGCAACGCCCTCCATAGCAACACCATCCATAGCAACGCCCTCCATAGCAACACCATCTCCCCCTTGCAATGCCCAACACCTCTCTGACCCCTGGCTTCACATGAGGATTCCAGGCCAGGGTGGGAGCCGCTGAGAAGCTCCTGAAATGTGCTGCGAGGGCAAGCAGGGCGTCTAGCGAAGCTCCCTGACCACCTTGGAGAAGATGGAGCCAGTTATTGAGCTAGTTGCACTTCAATCGGTGCAAGCAGGTGCAAGTTATTTTCTTCCCACTCTCATCATCAAACATGCTTCTTTGAAGGAATCCTTCTCTCTCCTGGAAGAAATCAAGGGCAGATCCTATTGCTTAGCAATTACTCGGAAGTCATGAAAGGTCTTCCAGGCACCTAGATAGCTCTGAAGGTTGGTCCAGCACAGTCTTCAAAGTTTTGAACTCTCATCCAACGTGGAGCTCTCCCGCCCTCTGCTTGGGTTGGACGCTGGCTTGGAAGCCTGGATTGGAGCGGGGTGGCTTTTTCCACCATCTTCTAGCTCCTCTCTACTCACCACCTCCAAGGGCAAGGTTTAGGGGCCAGGGGACAAGGGGGAAAGTGCTGACCTGTGTGGGTGGCTCAGTTGGCCCCTCGCAACAGTGCCCTCTGGAGGGAGGATGCGCAATTACTGGTTTTCTCAGGGGAGGGCTTTTGTGAGATCCCTGGAAACACACACACCACACACACACACACAAAGCCTTCTCTTGACACAGCACTGAAAGCTCCCCTCAGCCCCTGGGCTTCAGTGGTTTCCTGCTCTCTGCTAGAGCTGCCCTCTCGGTGGTCCTCTTGGGCAAAGACCCTTTGAAGAAACTCCGGGGTAGCTCCCTCCACATCTGGCTCTTGGGAAACATGTCCCTGTGTGCCACTAGCACCTGCTGTGTGCCCTAACTCGCTCTGCTGTCACCAGGCGGCCACTCCAGGAAATCTGTCCCGTCCAGAATTCCCATTACATTTAAACACCAGCCCCAGCGCTCCCCAAACAATACAGCTAGTCCAGGGACATTCCTGGACACCGCCGTATGGGAAACCCGGAGAGCAAGTGGTCTAGGAGAGAAGGGAGAAGGTCCCACAGGGAAGCCTCTGAGAAGAGGTAGGCACAGTAGAATATATGACTGGGTGGAAGGTTGAAAAAAATAAAGATATGATGTATATAAGTAAAGCAAAAAAAAAAAAGAGAGAGAGAGGCAATTATAAACTGAAAAAATAAAAAGCTATACAGCAAAGGCAGTTTAACAATGCGTACACTCTGCTGGGAATGATTCATGTCGAAACAATGTGCCTGTTGGTTTTTTGACTTTTAGAATCAACTTATAAACAAAGCACAGAAGTCTTAATTGAGGTTATCAAACAGACTGTCACTCTATCAACACTGACTGCGTAAAGGAGTTGATGATAGAAGCTGGGAAATGAAAACTAAAAGGAGAAGTGGTTGTGCAAAGACCCTCACCTCACAGAGTAGAGACTTATGACATAATGTCTGTAGTTTACAACACGAGAGCTTTTCTTAAAGCTCCAAAGGAAATAAAACTACAAAAATATGGAGGGTAATGTGGATACTGGGGTCTCAGTCACAGTAACTGATAGAGGAACTAAAAGTAGTACTAAGCTACATCGGGCGGCAGGTATGAGTTACATTTTCACCTGTCAAGCAGGAAGACAGCAGGTAATATCCAAAACTGATGGGTCAAGAAATGGCAGTAAAGAGGAAACCATGACCAGAACCAGATATAAGAATTAAAGCCAGGCGCGGTGGCTCATGCCTGTAATCCCAGAGCTTTGGGAGGCTGAGGCAGGAGGATTGCTTGAGCCCAGCCTGGGCAACATAGCTAGACCTTGTCTACAAAAAATTTAAAAATTAGCCGGGCATGGTGGCACGAGCCTGTAGTCCCAGCTACTCAGGAGGATAAGGCAGGAGGACCCCTTGAGCCCAGGAGTTCAAGGCTGCAGTGAGCTAAGACTGGGCCACTGCACTCCAGCCCGGGTGACAGAGTAAGACCATCTCTAAAATTTAAAAAAAAGAGTTAAAGTGTTTGCCTCTGGGAGTGGGATGGGAGGATGGAACAGCTCAGGGGAGCATTTATATTCATTAGCTCTTCTGTATGGTTTACTTTTTAAAAATTATGCTCTAGTATTATTTTGCTAAAATGTTTCTGATGTTCTAAGAGCTTCTACTGTATTATTTACACAGCTGGGCTGTCTCAGAGGCACTGGCTGGACTCAGCAGCCTGCAGTGGCTATAAAGGATGGTCCCCAGGGTTCTTCCCTGGGCTCTGGCCCCCAAGTTCCCAGGGTTTGCTTCCCTCCAGAGGCCCCTGGAGGCTGAGCGTGGATGCAGGTGGCTCCTCCTAGATGCAGCAGGCTGTGTCCCCATCACGATTTACATCTTTAGGCCGCGCGGTGGGCCCCGCCGGGTTCTCATGGCCTCTCCCGCCCACTGCCCTAGATGTCCAGTCATCCTCCAGACTCTCCGGGCTGGGGTGCTGTACCCTGCGGCCACACCAGTTGTGACCCGGTCATTGTCACCCAGTGTCTCATTCATCCACTTCGGTTGTCAGCAGCCAGATGTCAGTGCCATGGACAGAACTCTGGCCAGAGCCATGTGATCACTGCCCCCAGCACGTCCCTCCTCTGCTCACCCAACATCAGCCCAGCGCTAGACAGCTGGCCCCTCCCATGGGCAGAGCTTCAGGGGCAGACTCGGGGGTAGGCGGCAACCCCCAAATGAGCATCACTCCCTCCAGTGCCGTTCAAGCCCTTGAGAGCCCCACATTGTTCTGCCCCCTCCCAGGGGAGTGCTCGGCAGCCTACAGTGGAGCAAGGGGAAGGGAGCCCTGGTGGCCTCAGTGAGGACTGGCCTGTTCCGAGACCAGGACGGGTAAGGCAGAGGTGCAGCCACATGGGGCTGCCCTGAGCATCTGGTGGACCACAGGTGTGGGCTCATGCTTCCCTGAAAGTTGGTGATGACAGCCCACTTCAGGGCTGGGAGCTCCACTCCGTGCACGGAGTGCTATTTCCCACAAGCAGGTAGCCCAATGCTGGTGAAAGCCCCTGGCCTCTGTCCCCTTCTCGGGGGTGATCCAGTGCTGCCCTGTACCTGCCAGTTTGCCATGTGCAAACTTCCGGGCAGCAAGGCTAAGCCGGGCCCTGACTGCCCGGCTCACAGTGCAGGGAGCAGCTGTGGCTTCAGCCCAGCACTTTCCAGGGCACCAGAGGGCAGCTGGGCACGTGGGACCTGGATTTCTGGGCTTTGGGGACTTGTCCACGCCATTTGTGGCATCCCAGCCAAACTCGATCGCCTGTGTGAGCTCATTTAGTGGTTTAGTGCTCAGAGTAATCCTCCCCAAAGCTCCCGGAGGAGCTCGAAGCCCCGGAAGGCTTTCGTTCTCAGTCAGCGCTGGAGCAGGGCCAGTGGGTGGCAGCCAGCCTTTTCCAGGGTGTGGCCTGTGCTCCGGGGAGGGTGGGGACAGCCTCAGACACTACTGAGCCTCACAGTCCTTCAGACTGCAGCCTACAATGACAGCGTGGTCCACGCAGAATGACCCTCACCTCCGCACCAACCCCCAGGGCCGGTGGCCAGCGCCTGGCCTGCTCTCCCAGAAGCCTGCAAGGACCAGACAAGCCGAGCAGCCCTTTAGTGAACTGAGAGACAGAGGAGACGAGCAGGTGCCCTGCCCTCGTGGTACTTGCACTGTGACTCCCGCCCGTGGCATCGGGCTGGGAGCCCGGCCGCTGGGCCAGCTGGCTGGGGTCAAGCCCCGGCTCCTCCCTCACCCACAGCGACCTTGGTCTTGCTACTGAGAACCTCATGTGCCTCATTTTCCTCCCTTGCAAAGTGAGGACAAGCCGGGAGGATTCAATGAGATGATACTTAAGACAGAGCGAGCGCTCAGTCAGTGCCCGCAGCGTGCGCACTGCGTCTGCCTGGCCAGTCCCGCCGCCATCCCCTGCCCCTCCTGCCCGACTCCCCTCCGCAGAGTCCCAGCGTCCACCGCCTGAGCCCGGGCCCCACACCTACGGTCCGCCCCGGGACACTCCAGACGCCAGTTCTGCTCCCGGGGTCTCTGCCCGCCTTGCCGGCTCCCGCATGCTCCGGGTCTCCTGGGAAAGCAGCACCCGAGGGCCCTCCCCAACCCACCAGGGGGACGATGAGCCTCATCCCAAAGCGGGAGAAGAGCTCGGGCCCAGGCGAGGCTTTCCCTCCCCTGCTTGACACGCACCTCAGACACCCAGCCGGGGCCTGTGCGGGGGCTGTCGGGGGTGCCAGCCCACCCCTGTCACCCGCCTCTCCAGGGTGAGCCCCCGGCACCCTCCATCTCACACCCGGTCCTGGCTGCCCCGAATCCAGTCACCAAGGTCCTGGCACCCTCCTGAGGCAAACCGAAAGAGTGCCGAGACCAGGAGACCAGGAGACGGCTCTGCCCGGGAAGAGACGCGGCCCCAGCTCTAAGCACCAACCCCAGGACGAGGATGCGGCCAAGGTCGGAGGGGCTTCCCTGCCCCCAACCGTCCGCCTTCAACAGACGTGTCTTGGGCACCTGCAAAGCGCCAGGCATTCTCGGAGGCACTGGGGATGTGGCAGGGAAGGGACAAAGTCCTCGATGGCATCGACAATGTTCACAGCAGCCAGTGTGTCACTCTCTCAATACTGGAAAACCTTCCCCAAGATCGTCACCATGATCACGCCCTGCCATCTCAGGGCAGGCCTCCCCGAGACCAGTGCGTGCAGTGGCTTGTTTGGGGAGCGGGGCTGGGGAGAGTGGGACGAAGGCAGGTGGGGGCCCATCCGAGGGTGTGTCATCGAGCTGGTGCCACCGTGGAGGACCTCTGAGGAGCCAGGTGGGGTGTCCCCCCGGATGGGACAGAGGAGTGGAGATGATTCGCCCCTGCTCTCACCCACTGCTCAGGGGTCGCCCCTGACTGCTGCCCCCAGCTCTCCTGGTCTCACCTGTGAGTCCCAACAGGTGTTCTGAGCCAAAGAGGCCTCAGAGCAGAAACCGAGAGCCACCGGTGCTCGGAGGCAGGGGCTGTTGCTGTGGTGAAAACGGCTGGAGATCAGGCAGGCAGAGCACGGAGGCGGCACGGGGCCTCCCACATGCCCACCACCCTGTCTTTCTGACTGTGCCTCCGGCCCTCCAATATGTGCGTTGTCTCTGCTCTAGACCGTAACGCCCCCCAGGCAGGGGCCTGGGACCCCTTTGTTCCCGTTTCCATCCCCCTTACACACAGCAGGAGCTGACCAAGCACCAGCTGGAGGGACCCTGGAGCCTCCTGCCCGCAGACGGCTGCCCAAAGCCCTGCCCCTCACTGTGGACAGAGGCCCAGCCTGTCGGGGCCCAGGCCCACAGGGCCAAGGAGCTGGGTCAGGGTGGGGACCAAGGCCCCGCCCAGGCTGCTGTCCCCTCCTGCTCCCCTGGTGATGAAGTGGACAATGACAGACAATGTTGACAACCCAAAATAAGTGACTGAGGCAAAGATCTCAAGGCCAGAGTTTGAGGACACACCCAGGAAAAAAACACAAACCACAGATCTGTGACTGTTTTTCTGAAGGGGAATTTGGGAACTTCAATATTTAAGGGAAGCCTTACAGGAAAAAAAAAAAGTGGGAGGGGGAAGTAAATGGCTACATCCTCGTGGGGCCCAGGAAATCTACACTCTACATAAGACAAGGTGGATGTTAGATGAGAAAAAGGGAGTGAAGGAAGCATCTCGCCAATACACTGAGATAGCAGAGTTTGCAATGAAAAAAGAAGAAAGAGTTTTTTGTTTGTTTGTTTTTGAGACAATCTTGCTCTGTCGCCTGGGGTAGAGTGCCGTGGCATCAGCCTAGCTCACAACAACCTCAAACTCTGGGGATCAAGTGATCCTCTTGCCTCAGCTTCCCAAGTAGCTGAGACTGACTACAGGTGCGTGCAAGATGCCTGGCTAATTTTTCTATTTTTAGTAGAGACGGGGTCTTGCTCTTGCTCAGGCTGGTCTCGAACTCCTGAGCCCAAGCCTCCCAGAGTGCTACGATTACATGCGTGAGCCACCACTCCCAGCCAAGAAAGAGTTTAAGACCACAGGGAGCTGAGTGAGGAGGAATTTCTAGAATCCATCTCCCCAAGAATTGGGGGCGAGGGTTTTTAGAGGTGGTTTGTTGGACAAAGGGCTAGGGAATTGGGTCTGCTGACTGGCTGGGGATGAACTCACAGGGTTGGGAAGCAGAAATTGTCTTCTTGTGCTGAGACAGTTCTGGGTAGAGCGGCTCACAGGACCTATGATAGCAGTGAGCTATGATGATGCCGCTGCACTGTAGCCCGGGCAGCAGAGCAAGACCCTGTCTCAAAAGAAAAAAAATCATCTAACAAAAACCTGAAACAATCCAATTGTCATCCAATGGGAAAGTGGAAAAATAAACCGTGATGTGGTCATACAATGAAATACTGCCACACACAACAAAGATGAACCCCACAGACATTATGCTAGGCGAAAGAGGCCACGCAACAGAACCCACAGCGTATAACTCCAGTTATATGAGCTGTAGAGGCATGCAGTACTGAGCTGTGGTGTTAGAATAGTGCATGCCTTTGAGGGTATTAACTGGGGGGAGTACGAGGGAACCTTCTAGGATGCTAGAAATGTTCCATGCACTGATTTAGTGGTGGTTTCACAGGTGTGTACGTGTAGGAAAATTCACTGACATGTGCACTTCGCAGTACATATGCAACACCTCGATGTTGGGGGCTGATTCTGGCGTTATGCCTCATACTAATCAGTCACTATAGCCTGTAAAGTACGTGTGCTGCATGACGCAGCGGTAACCAGTATTTTCTTCAGACACGGTTACTGCCTTGGGACATAACAAGAGGCCTGAGTTTCTGCACGTAAGCCAATGTTGCCCAGCTCCCAGACCATGGGCCCCCATGGTGGGAGTCTGGAGGCCATAAAGATAAGAAGAACATTCCCAAAGGTCTGGCTCCGTAAGATGGTTGGTAGTCAATGACGGGTAAGATCCCTCATGGGAGGGACGACCTAAGACAGGCACAATCGTGGGGGCCTGCCGCTGACTGGGAGAGAGCACAAGAAGCTCTTCTGATGGCTGCATTGTTTAATGTTGCTTAGTTCGGCCTTGATTTTTGAGTTAGGTCTGGCGCTGGCGCCTCAAGTAACCGCTTCGAGGTCTGAGACCATGGGAAATTGTTCCCTTGTGATACAACTCTGGAATTGACAGTTATCGCTGCTATGCTCAGACGCTCACGTACAAGGAACTAACCTTGGGTCTGTGGGGTATAAAAATAAAGCGACCGGTGCACTGGGCACTCAAGTCATGTAATGTCTTTGTGTGTGTGTGTCTGTGTCATTCTTTTATGTTCTGTGTTCTTCCCCTGTCCTGTAATCGGGCCACGTCACTTCGATTTAAAAAGAGATTTTAAATCAAACCCTTATATTAAAAAACAATAGTTGAGGTCATAGTTCTCTGGTTGCTGTTTTGTTTCTTGGTTTGCTCTCAGTGAAGCAGGGATTCTCTGCCATGCACGTGATTCGGTGATTCCGGAACACGGCATGGGGGCTCTGCCAAGGCTCCCGAGAAATAGCCCCTTATGCAAAAAGACTCGAGTTATCTTTTATAATCTGTTTCTAGCTCACCTGCACTGTGTACAGAAAACATACTCTAAGATTCCAAACCATTGGAATATGTTCATATTCCTGGCCCTGCCCAGGACCGATTTTGTAGGTGTTCCACGTGTGCTTGAGAAGAAAGTACATTCTGCAGTTGTTTAAATCTTCAACGCTATTCTGATTATCTTCGCTGTGTGTTCTGTAAATTACTGAAGGATTGTGTCAAAATATTCCACCACAGATTGGGAGAAAATGTAAATGAACCTAATTGCAAACATGTGCACACACACAAAGTAATCGCCGTTTGGTCTATTTCTCATCATAATTCCACCATGTTTTGCTTTATATGGTTTTCAGCCATGTTGTTAGAGGCACACAAATTTAGAATTTTTATAACTTCCTGATACATACTGAACCTTTCATGTTAACTAATTTTCCTCTATATTTTAAAGGTTTTGGTTTTGGTTTTGAGATGGGGTGTGGCTGTGTCACCCAGGCTGTCCATGGAGGAGCACTGCACTTCACAGTATATGTGTGGCACCTCGATTAAAAAGGGGGCTATTCACAGGCGAGATCATGGCACACTGCAGCCTCCAACTCCTAGCCTCAAGCTGGCCTCCCGCCGCAGCCTCCCCAGTATTAAAGTTTTTTTTAAAAAATTAATTTATTTACTTATTTTGCTTTAAAGTGCTGTTGGTCTGACTTTAGTATAGATGTGCTAGCTTTCCTTCAGTGAGTGCCTGTGTGGCATATCTTTTTCCATCCTTTTACTTTCAGCCTTTCTATATCTTTGTGCTTTAAATGTGTTCCTTGTAAATAGAATTTTATTTTCTTTATTTTTCATTAGGACGTACTTTACCTTTAACTAGTGCACTTAAGTCTATTTACTTTTATTTTCAGATAACATCTTGCAAAACTATGATATGATGTCACAATCAGGATACCAAAGTAGAGGCGATCTCTCGATCTGTTTAAAAGTTCCCAGTTTTAGCAGATTAGTGTTTGCGCGTCTGTGTGTGTGTTTAGTTCTGTGCGATTTTATCACCTGTGTAGGTTCACATATCCACCACGGCCAAGATGCTGAACAGCTTTGTCACCACAAGGATCCCTGAGGTTACCACACCCACCTCCCTCCCCCTTCCCCCCTCTGGTCCTTAATCTCTGGCAACCACTAATCTGTTCTCCATTTTTATAATTTTGTCATTTCAAGACTGTTATATAAATGAAATCAAATGTACGTAACCTTTGCAGAGTGGTGCTTTTTTTTTTAACCCAGCATAATTCTCCAGAGATTCATCTAGGTCGTTGCCTGTGTCCATACTTTGTTCCTTTTTTTTTTTTTTTTTTTTTTT
>VBSM01000988.1:1499403-1512771 GCA_008086735.1 Cheirogaleus medius | reverse complement strand
AAAAAAAAAGAAATACCCCTGACATTAGAAAGGAAGAGACGATGCTCTATTTCTCAACAGTATGATCATTGGCATAGATAATAGAAAAGCTTCATTAGGCAAACTTTTATAATAGGCATTAAAGCTGCAGTCCCCAATGCCTGGGTCTTGGACCACTGTGGCCTCTGAGGAACCGGGCCACACAGCAGGAGGTGAGCAGCAGGTGAGTGAGTGATCTTCATCTGTATTCACAGCCGCTCCCCATGGCTCGCATCACTGCCTGAGCTCCGCCTCCTGTCGGATCAGTGGAGGCATAAGATTCTCACAAGAAGCACGCAACCTAGATCCCTCCCACCTACAGACTACAGTAGGCTTTGTGCTACTTCTCATAGGAGATTCTCACAGGAGCCCAAACCTTACTGCAAATTTCGCATGTGGGGGATCTAGGTTGTGGCTCCTTATGAGGGGCTAATGCCTGATGATCTGAGGTGGAGCTGAGGTGGTGCTAGCTCTGGGGAGCAGCTACAAATACAGATTATCATTAGCAGAGAGGTCTGACTGCACAGTAAATGTAATGCGCTTGAATCATCCCACAACCATCCCTCCCCTGCCCCCGTCCGTGGAAAAATTGTCTTCCATGAAACCAGTCCCCGGTGCCAAAACTGTTGGGGACTGCTGCATTAAGGGATCTGGATGCAATACCCATAAAGGCAAATCGATAGTGTTCTATTCACAAACAATAACCAATTAGAAAATGTAATCAGAAAATATAATAAAAACACTAAAAACACAAAACATCACATAAAATACCGGCATTAAAATATGTCCAGAATTTTTTTTAAGCAAAAATTCTAAATGTTTAGTGAAGGACCTAAAATATCTGAAAAAATGAGAATGACACCACATTCCTGGGTGGGAAGAGGCACTATTGTAAAGATGTGGCTCTCTTCTGGCTTGATCTACAACGAGGTGCACTTAGGGAAACACTCTCGGGGGCATTTGCTGTGCATCAGGCACTGCCCTGAGCACTTACGGGCCCCTTGTTTACTGTGCCCAGTAGCCCTCACCGGCACTCCTTTCTGGTGTATGTTATCCGCACTTTCCATGGGAAACTGAGGCCCGGGCCACAAACTCTCACAGCTAATAAGTAGTGGAAGCAAGATTTGGAATCCAGGCTCTTACCCTCGAAGCTCTGGTGTCACTAGCAGATAATCACGATTCTAAATCTATTTGTACCAACATGGACTAATCTGAAATACATAGTGTTGAATGAAAAAAAGCAAGGTAAAGTTTTACTTTATGGAAAAATACCATTACTACAAATAAAAAGCGCCAAGCACTCACTTTCCTTTTGCAAATGTAAAAGCATTTTTTTTTCTTAAAGATTGGGAGATGGTATCAGATTCAACAGTATTTGGCTCTAGGACAGTGGGGAGGGACTTTATAGCTTTTCTGTAAAGGTCCAAGTTATTACAGATCAGTATATTCATATTCCACTGTGAAGTGTTTTAAAATCACCTAGAAAACACAGTGTGAACAGCACAATGATAATGGGGATTGTCAGATGGGAAAAGTGTGTTACCACTTTCTTCTTGCTTTTTCGTATTTCTTCAATTTCCAACAAATGAAAAAAATTGATATTTTGCATTTTCCAAATAAAAAGTCCCATTACAATATTGCATAAGCACCTTCCTTGAGAAACTCTGTGCAGGGGCTCAGGGAAGAGAGATCTGATCATGTCTTACTCACCCTGGGCCTGTGACAACAAGTGCTCAAGATAGTTGCACAGGGTGGTCAAAGAAAGCTTCCCGCGGGAGGTGACATCCAAAGGGTTCCTCAGGAGGAGGAGGAAGAAGGGCACCAATCGGGGAGGAAGACAGACCCTCTGGTGCAAACCCAGCTTGCTGTGGGCCAAGACATCAGAGCTGGAGCTGGGGAGGTCAGCAGGCACAGACGAACAGCACCTTAAATGCCAGGCCATGCGGCCTTGGGCTTTGTCCTGAGGGCAACAGGGAACCACAAAGGATCTTAGGCAGGGGAGGAGTAAAATGAGTATGAGATTTACAATAATCCTGCTGGTTCTGTTTGCAGAGAAAGGTCCGGAGGGGCCAAGATGCAAGGGTGGGAGACCCCACGGAAGCTTTGTTGATTCCAGGTGAAAGATGACAGGGCCACAGCCATGGGGCAGGGCCTGAGAACACAGGAATAGGGAGTGCTTGGAAGGTAGACTTGCCAGATGCAGTGGATCCGGGGTGTGCGGGACGAGGAAGTGCCCACGATGCCACCCAGTCTGGCCTGGAGACGGTTGGGGAGGCAGATACATGGACAGCGGCACAGGACGGGACAGGTGCTGAGAAGAAGTGAGAGCCAGGGCCTGGGATGCCACAGAGGAGACTTCCTAGGAGGTGACACGAGAGTGGACCTCCTTCTTTATTTGGGGAGCCTGGCAAGCAGGTGCTCTAGTGGGCAGAGAGCGAGTTGAGGATTTATCATCAGGGGACCTCAGGCCAAGTTCTGGCAGCTGGGCCATCCTGGGGAGGCCACTCAGCATTACTGATACACTCTGTTTGTTTCTGAAAACAGGGCTCATCATTCCCACACCCTGAGTTGTGAGATTAAGGAGGTAGCACATGGCAAGTGCTTGGTGCAGAGCCTGGCAATGGATGAACAAGGGATCCTGCCCTCATCCTCCGTTTCCCGCCACACCATGCCTGGCCATCTCCTGTCCCCAGCATCCCTCATTCTGTGTTCCCTTGACCCAGTTAAAGAGAGACGAGGAAGGAATTCCCCCTCTGGCTCCACCCTTCCCTCTTTCTCCCGCCCCAAAGGGAGGGATCCATGGACTCAGGTCTGAGCCCTGGATTAGTTGTGTAATCCCCAGCAATCTCCCTGCTCAGGAGAGGGGGCCTGGGGCAGGGAGCCAGGACTCCCGGGCTCTGGGCCTGGTACTACCCTACACTTCTGGGAAACCTCAGACAGGGTGGAAATGCTCTTGGCATCTCTCTTGGGAATGCCACTGACATCCACAGGACAGGCATGTCAGTTGGTCTGTGGGTGTGCCATGTGCAGGAAGAAACGCCTGGACTCGAGTCCAGCTCCACCTCTCGGTGGCTTCATGCCCATGGGCAAGGGGCAAAACGTCCCTGGGCCTCATTTTTTTCAAGTACAAAATAGAGTGAACACCATCCAGGGCTGCTGTGAGTGTACGAGAAAGTAGGTCCAAATGAGTTTATAAATAGCACATCTGAGAGAGACAAGAAAGGATGATTATAGCCCAAGAGAATAGAGATGGCTCCTTCCCATAAGGACTGGGAAACTGAGCTGGGGACAGAAGGCCAAAAAGGTCACTCATCACTGGGACCAGAACCAGAGAGTTCCAGGGAGCTGAAAAAGACAAGAGGTCATCAGGCTTCCAAGACTTCCTGAGAAGGCAAAGGACAGAGGACCTCCTTGGGTCAGGGGAAAACCAAGTGATGTGGACAGCCACATAAACACCCTAAAGCCTAATGAGGCCAGAAAGGGGTCTGGGGTAATGGTATCACAGCAGTGGCCTGGGCGTGATGACCCTGGTGGGGTAGGGAGTTGTAGAGCCCTTACATGCCGGACTAGTACCTGATTCCAAAGTCAGTGAGGTCTACAGCCATACCACCCTGAATGCGCCTGATCTCTCCTCTGATCTCGGAAGCTAAGCAGGGTCAGGCCCGGTTAGTGCTTGGATGTTAGTACTTGGATGGGAGACCACCTGGGAATACCGGATGCTGTAGCCTTAATTTAAAAAAAATTTTTTTTTTTTAATTTAAAAGAACGAAGGCAGTAGGGACCACTCCAGGATTTTGAATAGGTACGCAAAGTGCTGAGACCATCCTCACAAGGGTTGGGAGGGCTCAGAAGCGCCCAGCAAGAAGATGAGCATCCACCGACCCTCTCCCTCCTCTCTGCTTCACCCAACCTAGGACTCGAGACGCACCTCCTCTAGATAGACCTCAGGGAATAACCCCCTGCCTGCCTAGGAGAGAGCTCTGTGGCTAATGAGCAATCCTTCCCTGAGCACATGGACGTCCGGGGGAAGCTCACGGTTTGGCCGGGCTCGGAGTGGGGCAGAATAATCACAACGCAGGTGAGGACTGGGCTGTAACCTGCCTGATTTCTACCCCCCCGCCCCCAAACACTGGTGCGTACAGCAGGTGCACACTGAACGCCGAACCTGTAGAAAGTGGAACACACCAGGACCCTGCAGAAAGCGACATGCGACGTTTAACTTGGGCTTGAAAGGCTGGGAGCCTCCAGGCAAAGGCCAAGAAGCCGAGCGGGCGGATAATGGGGCGAACCGGCGACGGGGCATCCAGTTAGCAAACGCCAGCCCGGCGGCGGGAGGAAGGCGGGCCGAGGCCGGCGGGACTACATCTCCCAGAAGCCCCAGCGCCAGGCCGGCCGCTTTCGGCCTCTCCGCCCTCCCCGAGGAGGCGGGGCCGGGGGCGGGGCAGGAGGGGCGCAGGGATGCCTGGGCGCGCTGCCGGCGCTGGGCGCGTGACGTTCTTCCTGTGCGCCGCCTAGCGTATGTTGTCGCGCCGGTTTCTCAGCCTCAGAGCTGTGAAGGTGACAGCGTGAAGTGACCCGGCTGGCCCCCGCGATGCTGGCCGCACGACGGCTGCTCGGCGGGTCGCTCCCCGCGCGGGTATCTGTTCGTTTCAGTGGCGACACGGTGAGGCCCCGCCTGGCTCGGGCAGGGGTGTCCGCGGGCCGGGTCTCGCTGCCGCGCCTCTGTGCTTGCGGGCTCTTGGGTCTGTAGTGGCTTCTGGAGAAGCCCCCTCTTCTCCCCAGGCCCGGCTGGAAGGTTGCCGCTCCAGCCTGGTTGTAGAAGGGAAACAGGTTCCAACGGGAGACTGACTGCCCCGGGCCCTCTACCTTCCTGGCTTCCCTTATTTAATAGTTCTCCGGCCCAGCGGGAAGTTTTGCGGGTTATGAAGCGTCTTAGTCTTTTATTCTTTACTTGCCTTGTAGGGCGTGAAGGGTTCACAGCCCCATTTTGCACATGCAGTAAATAGCCTTGGAGAGGGATGCGCACCTCTTGATTCCCCATCCAGTGCTCTGCCCCCTGTAGTGGTTGAAAAGTGCTTTTAAAATGGAAGTCTGGAAGTCAAGACCTCTTTAGCCCTCATCTGGGTTGCTCTCCACTGAGTAGTGTGGAATTCCAGCCCCCACCTCTGCTCAATTTTATCCCAAGTGGGCCCCCCAGCCCCAGGGAGGCATTTCTTTTCCATCAGTAAACACATTTTGCCTCCTCAGCGTAGTTAGTAAGAGTAAAGGGACATGCCATCACACTGGGCTTGGGGAGGCAGTATGTTGCCATGATTCAGGTGTGGGCTTTGGCTACGGACAGACATAGGCTCAAATTCTGTTTGCTGCTTCTGGCTGTGTGGCTTTCCATGTGTTCCTTTGGCTCTGAGCTTCAGTGTCCTCCTCTGTAAAATGTAGGAAATCATTCCTATCTCAGGGTTGTTATGAGGATGAAATAGAACGTTAGATATAAAATGCTTAGTTCAGTACCTGCTAACCAAAAAATGCTTACTAAGTGGTGGTGGTATCTATGCTGCTACAGAGTTTGAAGCTTAGGCTTCTGCGCTATCAGCCCAGCCCTTCCTAATAGGAGGACCCAAGAGTCTACAGCATCTGACCCAATCTCTCCCTCGTGGCCTCAGCTGGGCCTCCTGACTCTCTCTCTCCCCAGACAGCACCCAAGAAAACCTCATTTGGCTCACTGAAGGATGAAGACCGGATCTTCACCAACCTGTATGGCCGCCATGATTGGAGGTGAGACAGTGTTCTTAGTCTGGTGGGTTCTGGAGTAAGGCCCTCCCTTCACTGCCTTCCCCACTCTGTCCAGGCTGAAGGGTGCCCTGAGTCGAGGTGACTGGTACAAGACAAAGGAGATCCTGCTGAAGGGTCCCGACTGGATCCTGGGTGAGGTCAAGACGTCAGGCTTGCGGGGCCGTGGAGGCGCTGGCTTCCCCACTGGCCTCAAATGGAGCTTCATGAATAAGCCCTCAGATGGAAGGTATGTATAGGGAGACAGAGATGTGGTTGCAGGAGAGACCTTGGGGGTGGCTGGGGCTTGCCTGGACTTCTGGGCTGTTTCCTTAGAAACTGAGCGTGAATGAGGTAGGAGAATGTTCCCAGGCCTTATGTGGATGAGACTTGTATTTTTCTCTGGAATTTCTCAGGGGAGACCGCATAGCAGAATCAACACAAGACTTTGAGTCAGGCAGACTTACTTAAAAAACTAGCTCTGCCTTCTAACAGAACTTTGGGTAATCTCCTGGCCTTTTTGAATCTTAGGTTTATTTTTTGTAAGTGGATATAGTGATATGCAGGGATTAAAGGGATAATGTTTGTATAATTTTTGGCTGGTACTTTGGTTGGCACACAGAAAGCAAATAATGAACCTCAGCTACTTTACCTCCTTTTGGCCCCAGAGATGTGGTGGAGGTTGAGGAAGGTTCTTTGTGACCAAAAGCAGGATCTGGCTCTAGGAGGAAAGCACAGGGAAAGATGTCTGGACTGAGCAGAACAAAGACCTTTCTTCTGGTCATAGCCACCTAAAGATGGAATGGGCAATGAGCGCCCTGTCTTTGGTGGTGATCAAGTAGAGCCCCTGGGGGACATGTTGGGAGGGCAAACAGGGATTGGTTGTTGGAGGAGACGTCTTTGAGGCCTCCCTGGGTAGAGTGGGGGTGGCATGTAGTTGAGGACCCAGTCCTGATGGCCTAGTAGCCTGTCTGAACCACGGGCCCCCACAGGCCTAAGTATCTGGTGGTGAATGCGGACGAGGGGGAGCCTGGCACCTGCAAGGACCGGGAGATCATGCGCCACGATCCTCACAAGCTGGTGGAAGGCTGCCTGGTGGGGGGCCGGGCCATGGGTGCCCGTGCTGCCTACATTTACATCCGAGGGGAATTCTACAATGAGGCTTCCAATCTGCAGGTGGGCCGGGAGGGGCATCGACAGATGAGAAAGTACTCAGCATGTACTCACACAGCCCCCCTACCCAACACAGTGCTTAGGTGTTGGCACCTGCCCTGTCGGGTTGAACTGGGAGGGTGGTGACCACTCCTGCATGTGTCCTGGACAGGACTTGGCACCCAAAGCCCCAGAGCCTTAACTTGGGAGGGCTTCAAGGGCTTCATGACTACCAAAATCATAGGCTGGGAACTCACACCCTTGTCCCGCAGGTGGCCATCCGAGAGGCCTACGAGGCAGGTCTGATTGGCAAGAACGCCTGTGGCTCTGGCTACGATTTTGATGTGTTCGTGGTGCGCGGGGCTGGGGCCTACATCTGTGGAGAGGAGACAGCGCTCATCGAGTCCATTGAGGGCAAGCAGGGCAAGCCCCGCCTGAAGCCCCCCTTCCCTGCTGACGTGGGTATGCCCTGGCCTGACCCTGGGCCTTGTCTTGGCTATGTCCTGTGTAATCTGGGATCTGGCTAAGTCCTCCCGGGATTGTTCTTACGGCATTTCTGAGTGCCTTCTGGGCTGGGGCCAGAAACAGAGAGTAGGGTGGTAACGACATACAGGCTGCAGCAGGGCCTCCTGCAGTCCCTCATCCCACCTCGGCCCCACGTCACACACCCAAGCCCCCTCCAAGCTAGTCTGTGGCTCTGCCTACACAGTACCTGTCCTGGGAGCTAGGGGCTTGGTGGTGAACAAGATGACGCAGCTCATCCTGAGTTTGGGGTCCAGCAGGGGACAGGAATGACAAAGGGCCAGAAGAGCAGGGGCTGTCTGCCATGGGAGCAGGACCCTGGGACAGACCCTACTGCCAGGAAACCTGCCCCTAACCCCTGGCAGCCATCGGTTTCTCTTCCCATTTCCCTGAAGGAGTGTTTGGCTGTCCCACAACTGTGGCCAACGTAGAGACAGTAGCCGTTTCCCCCACTATTTGCCGCCGTGGGGGTGCCTGGTTTGCTGGCTTCGGCCGAGAGCGTAACTCAGGCACCAAACTATTCAATATCTCTGGCCACGTCAACCACCCTTGCACTGTGGAGGAGGAGATGTCTGTGCCACTGAAGGAACTGATTGAGAAGCACGCTGGTGAGGCCTGGGGCCAGCGGGTGGGGGCAGGCGGGTGTCCATGAAGAGGGACGAGGTGGGAGGTCTGGAGCTGGGGCCGGGTTCTGGGGCTGACACAGATCCTGGGCTCAGGATGAGGCAGGTATGCTGGCCCCAGCCCTGACCATCCATCCCTTTGGGGATCCCAGGGGGTGTCACAGGTGGCTGGGACAACCTCCTTGCTGTGATCCCTGGCGGCTCATCCACCCCACTGATCCCTAAGTCCGTGTGTGAGACGGTACTGATGGACTTCGACGCGCTGGTGCAGGCACAGACGGGCCTGGGCACGGCCGCGGTGATCGTCATGGACCGCTCGGTAAGCGCTCGCCCACACGCCCCCCCAGTCCCTGCCTCCTGCCAGCCTGGGTGCTGACTCCCTCCTTGGGCCTCTCGGAAAACCCTCTTGCCAGCTCTCGGGTCCCAATCCTGCAGCCTGAGATCCAAGTGACGTGGGAGAGGAGGGAGCGAGGCTGCTCTGGGGGAGAACACGCCTGGAGCCTGGGCAGTGCAGGGTGCTCGGGGAGGGCTGAAGGAGCCAGAGTGCTGGACGGCCGGGGAGGATCTGCTGGGACTGCGGGAGAGGTGCTTCTGGGGGGCTGAGGCCCCGGTTTCTGTCTGGCCTTGGATGCCTGCTCACTGCCCCTTGTCACCCAGACGGACATTGTGAAAGCCATCGCCCGCCTCATTGAGTTCTACAAGCACGAGAGCTGCGGCCAGTGCACCCCATGCCGCGAGGGTGAGCATCGGGGCAGGTTAGGGGTTTTGCTTGCTGTGGCTTCACTTAAGCCTGCACCCCTCAAGTGCTGTCCTACATCCTGGCTGGGGAGACAATCAGGCCCCTGTCTTGTGGCTGTGGCTGCAGGTGTGGACTGGATGAACAAGGTGATGGCCCGCTTCGTGAAGGGGGACGCCCGGCCCGCTGAGATCGACTCCCTGTGGGAGATCAGCAAGCAGATAGAGGGCCACACCATTTGTGCCCTGGGCGACGGGGCTGCCTGGCCTGTGCAGGTACTCAACTGCCTAGCTGCGTGGCACTAGGGTGGGGGGTGCTGAGAGCCCAGGGTGTTGGGGATTGTGGACTCTGCTTCACGCAGTCTCCTGCTTCCCACACACAGGGTCTGATCCGCCACTTCCGGCCGGAGCTCGAGGAGCGGATGCAGCGGTTTGCTCAGCAGCACCAGGCCCGGCAAGCTTCCCTGTGAGCCCACCGCCCTGGCCCGGGGGCTCGGGCCATCTGTCTGGAATGCCGAACAATAAAGCAAGTGCAGCCCACGTGCCTGTCGCAGCTCCTCTGTGACTTTGCTCTTTACCCCGCCACCTCTGGCACTATTCATGCAAGCCCGTTCCCAGATGTGGCTGTGCCTTTTGGAGGTCCACACCTTGGCCTTTTGGGGGTCAGCAGGTCAGTCCCAGACCATCCTGAGCAGCAGTCCCTGAGTGGAGGAGTCAGGGTGGGTGGGGGACTGGGAGGCTGGGCCTTGTCACTGTGGTCTGAGGTCACATCTGGGCCCAGTGTGGCACAGGCCCCTGGAGGGTGGGAGGTGGAGACCGGGGCCCAGTCCGGCTGTGGCCAGAGAAGAGACAGGCTCTCATCTGGCTTGAAGGACATGTTTATTTAAGCTTTGTGATTTGGGGTGGGGTGAATGTGAGAGGGGAGACAGGAAACACCCGTTTGGCTGGGGGCTGGGCACGGTGGGCGAAGCAGGCCCCAGGCTCTACCAGCTCTGTGGGGACGGTGTGGATCGCTGTGGGGGAGGGACAGCAAGCAGGCCCGGCCGGGCTAGTCGCTGAGCTGGAGGGGCTCGCCGTCCAGCGGGTGCCACAGCTCCAGCCGGCGGTCGCTGTGGCCCAGGCACTCGCGCCAGTGCCGCAGGCGCTCCCCACTGGCGCGGCTGCCCAGCTGCACCCCGCCTGCCATGGGGGTAGGTCAGGAGCCACCAGAAGCCCACTGGGCTCCCACCCTAGCTCCCCGCGTTCCACTCACCGATGAAGTCGTTGGCCGTGCCCAGGTCATAGTCCCACACAGACACGAGCAGCGTCTTCTGGGCCAGCTCCTCCCGTGGGCCTGCGTAGAAGAATTCCTGCAGGGAAAGGGGCAGAGGGGCAGGAAGGAGGAGGCTTGGGGTCCCACACAGCTTAGGAAACAGGCCCAGGCAGGACGACGCCCAGCAAGTCAAGGCCAGGGCTGGCTGGGACCTGGCTCACCTCGTTGAACTCAGGGTTCAGGGTCTTCTTCCGAACGCTGGTCTTATATTTGGATTTCTTCCCCACGTTTGGATGCAGGAAACTGATTGGGACAGATGGGCACATTAGGTGTGGCCCTGGAGAGGTGAGGAACCGCCACCTTGGCCTTACTGCCCGCCCGTCCACCCCCGCTCACACTCACAGGCGGACGAAGGGGTCTGAGTAGCCGTTGGCATCCATGGGGGCCAGGTGGGCGCAGCGCAGCACCCCCACCAGCAGGCCACCCCGCTGAGAGCTGTAGCACAGCGACAGCAGGATGCGCCCGCGCTCCTCACCAGCCACCTCCACCTCCTGCGGATGTAGGCTGTGGTCAGCCCCCGGCCAGCCTGAGCCCACCCCCACCAGTGTCCAGGCTCCGTATGGCAAAGCTCAACTTGGCTGCAATGAAATCAGGGGCTGATTTAATTTCCCAAAATAGCCCCTGGCCTGGCGCCTGGAAGGGACCTTCCCTCATGGGTCAGCTAGACCCTCCAGGACCTGCGAAGGGGAGGGCTTGCCCAGGCCACATGACTGGTCAGTTCAGCATGTCTTTGTCGTGAAGGGGAAGGGAACTGATGGTCTCCGACAGGCCGGGAGCTTCCTAAGTGGCCTCCCATCAAGTGCCATGACCACCCCTGCAGGGCAGGCCTTACCACGGAAGCAGCTCTGGGAGGCCGTTCTCCACGCAGGGATAAACAGGTCTCTTCAACCTCAAAGCCCACCCTCTTTGCCCCCACCCTCCACCCTGGGGACCAGATTTGGAATGTCCTTTGCCACACTCTGGGTCCCGGGTGCTCCCAAACAATTCATGGAGGATGCCAGGAAAGAATGTGCTTCCTCCCATCATTAGCGTAGAATCCAGATTGCAGAGAGCCCAGGCACCCTGCCCACAGTCAGTTCTCAGGAAGGCAGGTGCGCTCTGAGCCCCCGCCACGTGCCGTGGTGCTGTTGTGCATGGGGTCTAGGACAGGAGGTGGGTGTCGTAGGGTGCTCAGGGGTGTCCGCTGGGCAAAGTGGCCTGCCTATGCCACCTCAGTGGGGCCTCACCGGCCTGGGCTTAGCCGATCGGCAGCTGCAGCAACTTGTGGCTCCACTAGGGGGCAGGGTGCCTGGCCCTTCATTCGGAGAGGAGCAGGTGGGGGGCCCTGCCCTCAGCCCACAGGTGCCCCTCTCCTACTGGGCCACAGGGGGTCTGGCCAGGTCTTTGATCTCCAGTGGCGGCACCCACACTGACCCCGGGGGCAGACCTCGCAGCCAGGGAGCCCCATCCCATCTGTTATCTCTTTGACCTTGCCCAGCTTTCCCACCTTGGGCCTTGGACAAACACCACCAGGTTCAGCCTCTGCCTCAAGGTTGCTCAGGTCTCAGCCCTGGCAAGGGAGTCACCCTCACTCTGCCCAGCCATCGGGGGCCTGGCTGTTCCCGGGCCTATGAGAGAGGTGGCCTCAAGTTCCTCCAAGCCCGCCTGGACCTGGACCCTGCCCAGCCACCTATGCCCCCGCCTGATCCACTTCAGCCTGGACCGCCCCAGGCCTGCCTCCATCCCTGCTCAGCCCAGCTGTCCTACCCACCTCCTCATACAGGGACATGCCGCGGGCTGTGTCCAGGCTCTTGGGTCTCTTGGTCTGAAAGAGCAGAGGGCCCGGTCACCTTGGCCAGACGCTGTCCAGACCCCTTTCCTGCTCCTCCCCTCCCCGGCGCCCACTCAGGGTTCCTGGCCTCTGCAGCCCCAGTCTGTGCCCCGGGCCCACTCACCAGCCTCCGCTTCTCCAGACAGATGTCAAAGCTCCTGGCTCGGTTGGGCACCAGCTTCCTCAGGGGCACCCGCAGCTCCCCCAGGGGAGGCGCCCGCCGCCGTCGCCGCAGCCGTGGGTCCTCGCACACACACAGCCTGGTGGCCACCCAGGTCAGACCTGGCTGGGCAAGCCCCATCCCCCTGCCCCACCCCTTAGTGGCCCAGGCCCCATCCTCACCGCAGGGTCTTGCGTGCAGCATCCTGAGGGGTGAAGCCATGATAGGTGAGTGTCTCCTCCCAGACAGGTCCCCGCGTGCCCCGAACGGTGCGTGTCCGAAGCTGGCTGGCCTGGGGGCCAGGCAGGGGTCAGAGGCTCCTAGGGCTCAGACACCCACCTGGCTCCCCCGGCCCTGCCTCCCTGATAGGGCCTCCATTTGCACATCCTGGCCACTGGGACCCAGGCCTTGGGGGAGGGGACAAGCAAGGCCAGGAGGGTGCTCCAGGCTGGGCATGCCCTCACCTTGCTGGCTCCTGGCAGAAGATTGGCTTTGACATAGGTGTCCACAGAGCCCGAGGCCGGTGGCTTGAGGCCCTGGAGACAGAGAGTGGATGTGGGATGGCCTGTGGCCCAGCCCTCTGTCCCAGGGACCCCAGCCCCATCCTCACCTTGGCACGATGAGCCGTGCAGTGCAGGGCGCTGTTGTCCGCATCAAAAAGAAGCGTGAACTCCAGGGTGCCCAGGGCAGCTGAGGGCAGGTGGCAGGCAGGGTCACCTCCTGCCTCAGTTCAACCTGCCCCCTCCTGCCTTGCCCCACCACAGGTGGATGCCAGCGACACCTGGCCCAGTCCTGGCTGGGCTGAGCTGGGGTCACCCCCGTCCCTGCCCCCACTCACTGCTGTTGTCCGAGTCCCCCTCTGGCTCCGGGTCAGGCTGAGGCTGGGGTGCGGAGCGGGTGGCGGCGGCCGCTGGGGCGCGCAGGGTGTGCTCAGTGAAGGGGTAGAAGTGCGGGAAGTAGTCGGAAATGAGGCGGATGGGCTGGATGGGGCCTGGGCTCACGTCGATGGCCATGTGCTCCTGCATGCTGACCCGAGGGGGCCGCCGCCCGCCCGCCGCCACTACGCCCGCCATGGGGGCCTGGGCATGGGGCGGGGGCTCAGAGACATGCACCAGGACTCAGGCTGGGGGCGACGCGCCCGGTCTCTGAGCCGGGGCCAAGAGGCATCACTGATGGTGCCCAGGGTACCTGAGGACAGAGGGCAGGGTCAAGGGGTAGGGGTGGGGATTCCAGCGCTGGAGCAGGGTTTGGGGGTGGAGGCAGGTTTGGG
>VBSM01000988.1:1458662-1475861 GCA_008086735.1 Cheirogaleus medius | reverse complement strand
TCGGCCTCCCAGAGAGCTAGGATTACAGGCGTGAGCCACCGCGCCCGGCCGACTGCCGCTTTTTATAGCCTTGGTATAAGATAACTACAATAGACATTCTTGTTCAAAAAGGGGAAAAAGCAAGGGGCAAAATCGAGTCCCTGATCCAAAGCAGTTGTGAAATCCCGCCAGGAAAATGTTGGAAGTTCTTTGATCAGGTTCCAAGGTCTGGGAATGATTCTCTGCGGCTCCACTCTCTGCGGGTCTTGGCTCTGCTCTGAGTCCTGCTCCCGTTTTCACTGCCTGTGTTTGCGGCTGAACCGTCTTCTCAGTCTGCGTCTGTTAGCGGCCTCCGAGTGGAGGTTTCTCCAACTTCTCGGCGATCGTTGGGAAAAGAATTTCAGGACGCACCACGTAAGCCAAGCAAGCGACACCTTTTTTTTTTTTTTTTTTTTTTTTACTGAAAGCCAAAGTACACAATCCCAGAGGGAGCGGCAGGCCCGGAAAGAGCAGCCGCTCCAGGAGGAAGTGGGTTCTGGTCTTTTGAGGTCGTACTGATTGAGGGGAGGAACATTCAAGACAAAGGAATTGGCTTTTACTAAGAATTTGGGTAGTAATTCCTAAAATTGTGCTCCCTCCTATTTTCATACTTTACATGGTTGTTTCGGAACTGTCAGGGCGATTTCGACGGTGGAGAAATTTTAAAACCACAATGTAAATGACAGTATCGTTGGCCAAAGGTCATGTGAGGTGGCAGTGGCAGCTGACAAACTGGTTGAGGCTGGTTCTTGCCTGTGGTGATCAGCCCTTAGTTAGCCCACGGGTTGTTTGCCGGACACCTGCGTGGGTCTCAGCCCTGCCGCCCAGGCTCCTGCACCAGCACTTCCAGCCAGCGGCACTTGGGGTCTGATGGCCTCTTTGCATTTTGTACCGTCTGTGTCCTTTCAAGCCAAGACAGCAACTTTTCCCAAAAGCTTTGTGGGAATTCTGTGGGTCTCATCTGGGCTCACTTCGTTCCGTGACAGTTACACCCACAGGTCTTTCTGAGCTGAGCCCTTTGCTCTCCAGGCTCCGGCCGCGAGGGCTGCAGCGGTCTCCCAGCGGCCTCGTGTCTGACTGAGCCTGCCTGTGACGTGGACCTTTAGTCTCCTTAAAGGCTCCCGCGGCCGCACAATGCTCTGATCCTTTGATCTTTCTGGGTCTTTACAAAAGATTACGGTTACAACCTTGACTTTAGATCACACCTTTCTCCTGACAGTGCTCAGAAGCCATTTCTTAATTTCAGCAACGTTTGCTCTCTGGAGTTTTAAAGACTATCAAGTCCTGGCTCTTTTTTGTTAAATAATCTATCTCTGTCTTCTTGCATTTTCCTGTCGGCAGCAAGAAACCAGGCAGCACCTTCAGCACTTGGCTGGGAAATCTGCTTCCACAGGTCGCCGAGTTCGAGCGGCACCTTTTCCACTTTCCACATAACCGCAGACAACAGTGTCCCTTAGCTTCCTGCTGCAACATAACAAACATCGCCCGTCTTCTATTTCCTCCAACATGTGCCTCACTTCCTTTTGAAACCCCAGTTTGAAAGCGGCTGTCTTCTTTTTAGCTATTTGTTATGGCAGCAATCCCCGTGCAGGTACCAAAATCTGTATGAGTTACCTATTGCAGGGTAACAAATTACCCCCAAATTGAGTGGCTTGAAATGACTATTCTTTCTTTCTTTCTTTTTTTGAGACAGAGTCTCACTCTGTTGCCCGAGCTAGAATGCCGTGGCATCAGCCTAGCTCACAGCAACCTCAAACTCCTGGGCTCAAGCGATCTTTCTGCCTCAGCCTCCCGAGTAGCTGGGACTACAGGCATGCACCACCATGCCCGGCTAATTCTTTCTATGTATACTTTTAGTTGTCCAGCTAATTTCTTTCTTTTTTTTTTTTTTTTTTTTTTTTTTAGTAGAGACAGGGTCTCGCTCTTGCTCAGGCTGGTCTCGAACTCCTGAGCTCAAACGATCCTCCCGCCTCGGCCTCCCAGAGTGCTAGGATTACAGGTGTGAGCCCTGCGCCCGGCCAAAATGACTATCATTTCTGATCTCACAGTTTCTCTGGGTCAGGAATCCAGCCACTGCTTAGTACATGGCTCACAGGCTGAAGTCCAGGTATCAGCCTTGATCTCTGGGTTGCTACGGACCGGGGACTACCTAGTACCACCCTCCACCGTCCCTCACCTTGAACAGAAATGTCTGCAGCAGTCATCGATGTGCAATAGGGAGAAAGACTCCACTTTGGTTGTTTGACCACTGACAGCTTCTACGCCCCCACATCTGGGCAGCTCAATAAAAAACCCCAAGTGGACCCCCCATCCTTGGCACCAGTGGGAATTTCAAACCACGCCAGCCCCTGCCTATCATGCCTATTATATGAGTAATAAACCTTACTTTGTGCTCATTGGTGCTATGTGCCATTTGTCCCAATATCTGCAAATCCCTGGGCGGGGCTGTCCCCTGCCCGAGAGGATGCCAGCCACCGAATGAAACAACTGGTGTTTTCCAACCCCACTGGGGGACCTCCCTGATCAAGGGATGGGACTCAAGGGTCAGCTCAATTAGCTGAACTATAGGCTGCTGTTAGCACCAGACGGTGCCATGACTCCCATCGGCCTTGCCCATACTTTTCCTGACTCCTGACCTGCACTAATGGGTTTGTCTCCTATAGAAACAAAACTACAGAATGTATTGCTCACAGCATCCTAATATACAATACAAAATGATTCATAGTTTGACCTGTGCCAAAGTCTCCAAATTCAACAACCAGCATAAGACCTTACCTAATCACAAAATACCAAATGCTTGTCTCTCGAACAAGACAGGAAAATCTCTACATTTGCAATCTTGTTCCAATAGACTGGAACAAGGCCAAAGGTGAATACCATTGAACGTGACCCTCTAAACCAGCCTGAGCGAGACCCCGTCTCTACTAAAAAAATAGAAAGAAATTAATGGACCAACTAAAAATATATACAGAAAAAATTAGCCGGGCATGGTGGTGCATGCCTGTAGTCCCAGCTACCCAGGAGGCTGAGGCAGGAGGATCACTTGAGCCCAGGAGATTGAGGTTGCTGTGAGCTAGGCTGACGCCACGGCACTCACTCTAGCTTGGGCAACAAAGTGAGACTCTGTCTCAAAAAACAAAAAAAAACAAAAAACAATGCTAATGATAATTTCTCAAGGACAGTTAAGAATTAAAATCAGCACATCATAAAGTGTTTTCCAGTAGAAAATGCTCCCAAATCCCCCTGTGTGTGCAGATGGTAAATGAGGTCCCCAACAATGCCTGTGCCAAGCTGAATAGGTCTGCAAACCCATGCCATTGCACAAAGTGGCCCTGCCTGGCTTCCTAGCCATTCTTTGCTTGGTTCTGTCTGCTTTGAGTGTGGCTTGAATCTAGCACACTTGCCATCCCTTGGGGGATTCCACTCAGATCTGAAATAAATGGGTCATATTTTGGCCCCATTGCCATCAGAATCATTTGATTTATTCAATATTCTGCAATGGCCATAGCCTCCTAGAATCTAAAATAATAAATAATCTCCAATGATATATAATCTGTTGAAGTTCTTCAGTTGACATTTTTAATTTTAATATTTTTTAATATATTTTTTTTTTTCTGGAGACAGAGTCTCACTCTGTTGCCTGGGCTAGAGTGCCATGGCGTCAGCCTAGCTCACAGCAACCTCAAACTCCTGGGCTCAAGCGATCCTCCTGCCTCAGCCTCCAGAGTAGCTGGGACTACAGGCACGTGCCACCATTCCCGGCTAATTTTTTCTATATATTTTCAGTTTTCCAATTAATTTCTTTCCATTTTTAGTAGAGATGGGGTCTCGCTCTTGCTCAGGCTGGTTTTGAACTCCTGACCTTGAGCTATCTGCCCGCCTCGGCCTCCCAGAGTGCTAGGATTACAGGCGTGAGCCGCTGCGCCCCGCCGACACTTTTAAATTAAAAGGGAGCCGTACTTTATAACAAAAGGCCCCCAAATGACAGATTGCCCCCCACATGAGGTGTCTAAACTTTCTTTCCTCTATACGTTAATATTATTAGCAGATGGAATCATTCTAAAATACTGGAAATGGCTTCCAGAATATACCATGGAGCACCTTGGGTTTCTCAAATCCACAATGCGATATGCCTGCGGGGGACAGAACCATTGAGTGGCGGGCCCATCACCCCAGGGTGTTCGTGCATCTTTGTACCTCCCTGATCAATAAGGCTACAGGCCTCAAGGTTGTAAGTTTGGCTCAAAATTATTGTCTTCCAAATTCCAGCGCAATTACTCTTGCGTCCCTGCTAATGTCGTGAGTGACATCTTTGTGTGTGCGATATACGGTTACATACTGTGTTCTCACAACGGGTGGCCCGTGCGACCGGCTTCTTTCACCGAGCGTGGTTTCAAGGCTCATCTATCTACATTGCACCGTGGGTCAGTCCTTTGGCATCGGCAGGAATTTCAAATCCTGCCAGCCCCAGGCCTCGCCTTGGCCCAGCGCCAACCAAATGAAAACCCAAAGCCACCCTCCCTACTCACTCTTGTTTCCTTCCAGATCCAACCTCGGCCCTTCTGCTTGGCCTTCTGCTGTTTACTATTGTGATTCATAAATTTTATTCCATGTCCCTTGAAAACGATCTGTCATTCGTCCCAACATTCATAAATTCCTGGAGAGGTCGGGTATGCCAGGCAAGAAATACCCGGTGCCTGGGTTCTCCACGGCCGCAATCAAGGTGCGGGCCGGGGCTGTGTTCTCATCTGGGGCTCCATGTCTTCTTCATTCTTGTTGCTGGCAGAATTTAGTTTCCTAAGTTGTGTCACTGAGGTCCTCGTTTCCTTGCGGGCTGTCCGCTGGGGACCACGTCACTCTCGGCTCCTGGAGGCCTCCTGGCAGGGCACACCACTGTGGCTTGTCTTGCCGCAAGCCAGCAGGAGAGGCCCTCTCTGGCATGTCCCCTTCTTTTAAAAGACTCACCTAATTGGATCAGGTCCACCTAGGTCATGTCCCTTTTGATTAGCTCAAAGGCACTAGAATGATATGCCCTCATACTCATGCATGGGGTGTACGCCAGCGAGGGAGAATCTTGGAGGCCAGCTTAGATTCAGCTTGTCAAAGGAAACTCACTAGGTCCAGCCACAATCGAGGGGTGGAGATCACACAGAGGCATGAAGGGCTAAAGGTTGGAGATTACCAGGGGCCCTTCCAGAAGCTGCCTACTGCACACACCTACTTGACAGCCTCTCTCTGAGAGTTGGGGGAGGCATGGGAGGGGGTGTCTAATCCTGCCCCTTTTTGTGTCTGCTGTCCTTTATTCAAAGTTGATTTGCTTCCTTGTGTGTTCTGTCATTTGGGACTGTGAGCTCAGCTTCACAGGGGCATTATCTAGGCAATCGTGGGTGACTAGGCTTAAGGGATCCATCCAGAGAGGTCTTCTGTTGGGTCGGCCAGGAGCCCCATGGGTATCACTAAGACAAGACTAGTTTTCAATGTTAATTTCTCAACTTTGGGATTCCTAGACTGTACAGACAGTGTGACTCCTTCGTAAGAATTCCAAACACGTATAAGGTAGGCCTGAAAATACAAAACTTTCCTGGGAAACTTGTTCCCCACCCAAAGCTCAAGTTTCATGACATCTTTCTGTTCCTCTGGGTGCAAGTTTTTTTCGTGCATGGCCTTCAAACCAGCTCCCTGCCTGGTAGGGGCTCCCAGGCCTCCCCCGGGCCTGGCATGGCCTTGACGAGCCCAGCCGGGCCCCGGCCCCTTGGGCAGCTGCAGCATCAGCTTCTCTGTCCCCACCGTGGTTCTCGGTTCCCTCTTTATTTTTAGCCCTGGGGGACTTCTGCTTATTTTCTGGAGAGCTCAGCTATATATTTAAAAGGAAGTCTGTTTCTTTTCCAGCTTTTCTAGGTGTTTTGAAGAAGGAAATTTTTCAAGTTATTTAATCTGCTACTGAGATTTTAAAGATAGTTAAAATCTTGGACTGGAGATTGCTGGAATCGTAACATTTTTAAATCTCCATAGTGCAGGTTGATAAAATCATGGGGTTGCTTTGGGAACAACGGTGGCTATCAGAGGTAGAGCCCGTGACACAGTGTGATCTTCCACTCAGGGATCCAGAACCTCCACCGGGGTCCTCTTATCTGGGGTGATGGAGACAGGGGAGATGACACCAACGTCAATGTCATCACTTACAATGAGACTAAGAGACTGGCATTCTCACCTGGTGACTCAGTTACCTCTGCCCGAGGGAGCCAGCCTGCTGGGGCTTGCTGCCCCGCCCCGCTGCCCTGCCTGTGCCGTGTGCTGCCTGCCGGGTGCGTGCACGTGTTGCCTACTGTGTCATGTGGTGCCTCTCATGTGCGTGGCCTGTCATGTGTGGCCTGGCACACGCGAGTGTGTGGGTATCATCCACATGCCAGGAGCAGCCAGGTGGCATGTGAAGCCTTCTCACGGGAACACGCCTGCTAAGAGGCTCGAGTGGCCACTCCACCTACCTGCGCTGCCTTCAGGCCTTTCCAACACCAGAGTCTTTGGCCATTAGCATGACAGGTGTTAGAAATGGCTTAGAACTGTGACAAATTGTAGACTCATAGTCCAGGCACCCCCGCCCCACATTTGCCCAGCACACGACGGTGCCCACAGCTTTCCGATAGCACCTCGCCCCGTGTTCAGAGGCTTAGCCTCTGGGCGTCTGGTTGCCCAACTGGAGTTGAGCTGGACGCCTGCCACAGGACGCTGCCACATCAGCCTGGCGGGGGGGGGGGGGACTTGCCCACAGACGCTGATGGGGAACTGGAAGGACAGAGCTGTGGCTACACCACGTGACCATTTCTGTCCCTGAAGTCTGTGTATGAGGCAGGCGGCTCTCCTGCCAAAATGTATTAAATAGAAAATTCAAAATCTCTTGCTGCACCCTTGTGAGTTTCCTGCAGGGTCTGGGACCTTGGAGACACCATGCTAAGGGTCCAACACACGTCTTCTCTTTTACGGAGACACACTTTACAGGGAAGGAACTTGTGGCTCGGACGGTCAACGCCTTGCCCAAGGTCACAGCCTGGTTCCAGGGCCCACCAAAGGCTGCTAGAACTGAGCTCTAGTAAGGGCAGAGAGGTGAGAAGGGCCATGGTTGAGAATCTGTGGGATTCGGTGAATGAGTGTGCAGCCTCCAGGTAGGGACAAGGGTCCGGCCTTCAACCAGGGATCAAGGGCAGTGAAGAATGGTGTGCCCCAGAGGGACCAGCAGCTCCGTCACGCTCTCCTCCTCTGAGGTCCCTGCAAGCCACTCGAGCCGCTTCTTTTTCCAGGGTGGATGGGCTGGGGCCGGCAAAGCAGGCGGAGTGGGGAGGGCGGGGCCCGGGGACACTCCGCCCCAGCAGGAGGGCAGAGCGCCCCACCTCTGGTCGTTCTGGGGGGTCGAGGCCTCCTAGCGGCCTGGTCTGCCAGGCGCACACGCCAGGTGCTCTCCCTGCCCCCACGACCTGAGACTCCCCAGTCAGGACAATACAAAATCTCTTTATTGCTCATTTTCTATAAAAAGTCGAGGCTCTTGGCAGACCTTGGGCATAGGAGGTGCAAAGCGCGCGTCACCCGCGTCCAGGCCAGCGACCAGGCGGGACTGGGGCGCGGGCTGCAGGGAGACCCCGGCTCCTCCAGGGCTGGGCACACGCTGGGGGCGGCCCCTGGGGTTTCGGTTGCGCTTTCCAACCCTGGGCTCGGCGGGTCTCCAGTCCCCGCCCCTCCTCGCAGGGGGCTGCGGAAGTTCCAGGTGACCCGGGGCTCAGAGGAACGTTCCCTGGGCGGCACAGAGGATCCTTTCGGAAGACAGCGCAGGACGCATAGAGGCCCGGACCTGACCTGCGGGCCGGGCCGCCCCTCACTGCTCCTCGGGCCCGTCGCCGCCCAGCGCCTGCTCGTAGGGGCAGGACCGGCGGTGCAGGCCGGCGGGCTCGGGGCCGGGCCGGGGCCCCGCGGGCGGCACCTCCTCCTCCGCGCCGCCGCCCCCACCGCCGCCGCGCTCGTCCTCCGCGTCGCTCTCGTCAGAGTTGTCCTCCTCCAGGTAGCGGTAGCCGCGCACCTTGTGCTGGGGCCGCGGGATGCGGGGCTGGCGCGGGACCACGCCCCGCCACAGCTTCTGCTCCATCCGCAGGTACGAGGCCGCGGCCGCCACCAGCGTCACCAGCAGCACCACCAGCTTAGCCTGGGCGCAAGGGAAGGGATGCAGGGGACCCGCAGGCCTCGCCTCGCGCGCCGGGACAGGCCCACTCCCATCCCCGCCTCGCACCCCGAGCTCCTCCGCCGCCCTCCCCTCCCCGGGAGCCTCCCCCACCACCTGGCCCTCGACTCCCCAACTCCCTCCACCCACGCCGCCTGGGCCCCTCCTGCAGGCAAGGCTCGAATCCAGCGCTGCCCCTGGCAGTCACCAGCGGGGACCTCAGTTTCGCTGTGTGTGAGAGGGGAGAGTGAGAATCCCCTTGCTTCATAGGGAAGACGTGCAGATGTCGATAAAGTGCCTGGCCCTCCTGCGCAGCCCTTAGATGACTCTGTGTCCCTTAAACGCCAGTGGACCACAGCAACGCTTTTTAGACATTTTTGACTGTAACCCACAGTCAGGAATTGTACATCATAACTCAGTGCATACATATCTTCGTGCATACGCCCTATTTTCTATAATATTTCATTTTTTAAAAATGCTGGTCAGGACCGGCCACACTGACCCACCACTGTTGGGGAGCAGAGCACGAGGGGCGCACTCCCCTGCAGGCCACGGAGGGAGACACACCCCGGGCATCCGGCGCCAGCCCAACATCGGTGAACAGGGCAAGTGGGATGCGCCCACAAGGAAAGGGCAAACTGTGAACCCCTCCAGAGATGGGTATACTGAGGCTGGCAGGAAGTGAGGCAGTAAGCGGGGTGCTGGGATGGGGGCCACCCAGTGGGCTGGGGGAATAGGTCCTTGGCCAAGGGCCTGGCCTTTGGGACGTGGTGCTCTTAAGGAGGCTGTGAAGCCAGGGCGGGTGCTCAGAAAGTATGTTTCCTGGGGGTGGGGCCTCGGACTCCCCTAACCCCACCCAGCCTCACCTTCATGGGCAGGCTGGAGCCCAGGTAAACGATGAAGATGGCCACAGCCTGCCACCAGTGGTAGATGGTGAAGATGAAGTCCTGCCTCTCTTTGTCCTCATACAGGATTCCCAAGAGGGCTGCAGGCAAGTGGGACAGGGCAGGCAGGGAGAGGTGTCAGCTGGGGCCTGGGGCTGCTGATGTCCCACCTGCCACTCCCCTAGGCCCAGCACTGGTCCCAGCCCAGGGCAGGAGAGTGCCCAGGGAGCACAGTAAGCCAGTCCTGGCCCGCCCCCTAGTGGAGCCCCTGGTTACCACGCTGCCCTGAAGAGAAGCACAGGTAAGAGCAGGGAAGCCGGGCTGTGTGGATGCAGGTGGGTCTCACTCTGGGACACATGTGTGGCCCCAAAAGAAGAAAGCTCTGTGCTCAGTCATGTCCTGTCCCTGACCCCAGGCTCGCAGTGCCAAGTATGCAGGGGCTGTGTCTCCTCCGCCAGGGCTGGGGAGGGCAAACTGTTGGCAGCAACAAACTTTCTGCCAATCACACCTGAAGCTAAGCGTGGGAAGGTGGGGGACTTGTTTCCCCAAGAATCCTCCCCGAAGTGAGCAGAACGAGCACTGGACAGGGAGTCAGGAGAGACAGACTCTTTCTCAGGACTGCACAGTGGAGAGAGTTGAGAGTTTAGAGGTGCAGAGATGTTGATGCAGGTTACTTGGGGTAAGTTACTTAACTCCCAGAGCCACCTTTCCCGACTGTGAAATGAGCTTACATATATTATATGTTATGTTATGAAATTCTAAAGTGAGAAAGCCTGCACAGCACCCAGTGAATTGTGCAAGCCGGTATTAACATCTGCGCCAGGCACTCAGGACATTAACACCCCTGTCCCAGGGCCCTGCAGTGTGACTGTATCCCACAGTGCTGCTATGAAGGGACACACAGTTCCTGGGGTCCACAAGGAGGAGATGGGATGTGAAGCTGGGCAGAGGGGATGCCAAGACTAGGCCCAAGTCCACATGCAACATGGGCCCAGGATACCCAGGCTGGACTCTCTCCAGTGTTGGCTGCCTTTGAGCAAAAGGGCCAAGAGAGCATGGTCCAGAGTGTGGGGCTCCATCCCCTACAAGAGACAGAGATGCCTGACTGTCTCTCAGATGGTGGGTGCAGGGGTCGCCTGAGCCAGCCTCTGCAGCAGGCACCGCCTCCACCACTCCACACCCCAGGGGTGACATTCAAAGTATTAACAGCACTGGCCCATCAGAACAGATGCCCATGTGGATGTCCCACATGGCTGCACCTGTGTGCACCAGTGTCACGTCATTGGCACGTGCCCACCTGCAGGCTGAGAGCATCACACAACTGAACTGGGGCCCACCCCCACCTTCTGCAAACAGGCCAGTTCCCCAGCAGCCCAAACTTGGGGCCTAGACCCTGGTACTGGGAAGACTGGGCTGGGGCTTCATGTCTGTTCCTGGCTCTTCTCTATAAAAAGGCCCATATCTGTGCCTATGCCCTGGGGTGTGGACAGGCCCACCTGCTGCTACCCATGCTCCCTGGAACAGAGACCCCGAAATCTTCTCCCAGTGTCATGAAAACTATGCCAAGGTAGGCCCTGTCCTCTACTATGAAAAGGAGAGATCCCTGATGTGTTTTTTCACACTGTCCTTAAGGAGTGTCCACAGAGCCCCACACTCACCCTATGTATCACAAGATCTCACACTGGCCCCCCAGTGTCCATAGGGCCCCATGGCCATCCTGGAGTGTCAACAGAACATCCATGGCATGGAACTCCCATACTTGCCTCCAGGGTGTCCACAGCCCTACCCATCTGTCCCCACAATGTCCACAGGACTTTCTTCCACCCCTGGAGTGTCCACAGAAATCCCCACCCACCTTTGCCATGTCCACAGGACCCCACAGCAGACCCCTTGTGTGTCCATGGGACCCCATGTCTGTCCGTGGGATGTCTATGCCCCACCAGCCGCCCAGAGGTGGCCATAAGGCCCCGGCCCAGCCACCCCAGTGCCCATAGCTATACTCACTGCTGAGTCCAGTCTTGTTGAGGGCACTGCCCACACCCCAGAGGGCGGCTGCCATGTATAGGATCCAGCTGTGTTTCAGGACCCGAGGCACAGGGGCCCAGAAAAAGAGGCTGAGGGTGAGCAGCAGGTGCAGTCCCGCCCCAGCCACGAGGGGCACAGGCCGTGGCAGCCACAGCCCCAGCAGGCCCAGGACTGAGGCCGCCGAGGCACCGAGGCTGTAAGCCACGAGGAGGTAGGCCAGCCGTTCCAGCCCCACGGAACACACACCATAGCCCTGCGGGGACAGGGACGAGCACTGGAGGTCAGACAGCTGAGGCTCTGGCCCTCCCCACACGAGGTGTCACTTAGGCCACACCCTGCCCTCTCTGGACCACTGGGTGCTAACTCCCCCCAAGGCTCTGAGGGCACAGACAATGTGAAAGTTCTTGGACTGTGTCCCTCGACACCAAGGGCTGCACTCCCCGTCAACCAAATGCTTTGTGGCTGTTATTCCATGTCACCTTCACAGAGGTTAAAATACCTTGCCCAAGGTAAAGGAGGAATGGGGGCAATAGAGGGAAGAGGAAGAGGGAAAGGAATGTTTGGGATATACTTGTACTACTTATACATAGAATTAGAACTTGTTCGTTGTTAATTGAAATTCAGGTTTAATTGGACATCCTGTCTTTCACCTGGCCACCCGCTGCAGACTGTACTTACCAGGGCGATGCCAGTACAGGCAAAAAGCACCTCAAAGCCGCTGTAAATAAAGAAGGGCACGAGGTGGCGCAGGCGGAAGTCACGCACGTGCTTGAAGGGCAGCTGGAAGATGTTGCCCCAGCCCACGCTGCGCAGATCGATCTCCTCCGTGGGCCGGTAAGCGGCGCCGCACAAGCCCAGCACCTGCGGACCCACGCGGTGAAGGGGCTGCCAGCCAGGCCCAGACCCCGCCCCCGGGCTTTAGCCCCGCCCCATCCAGAGGGCCCGCCCCTCTGGCCCACCCAGAAGTCTGGCTGGGCCTCGTCTTAGCCCCGCCTTCCAGCCCAAAGCCCCGCCCATCAGACGCACCAATAGCCGCAGCCACGTCCCCAGCCACGCCCCCGACGCCTTAGTTCTGCCTCCCGGTACCTGCCCGGGTTGGAGCCACACCTTCCAGCCTTTGACCCTGCGTCTGGTCCCCAACCCCGACTCAGGTCTCAATCGGTCCCGTAGGACCTCGTCTCCAGCACAACCCTGGGAACCAGGTCCAGCCCCCTCCCCCTGGCTTCTGGTTCCAACTCGGGCCTCGGTCTGCAGGCATCAGCCTAGCCTCCGAGCCTCAGGCCCCCGCTCCGGCCCCTCGCCAGACCGCGCCTCCGAGCCTAAGACCCGCCCGGAGGCCCAGACCCTTGCTCCCATCCCCATCCCGGGCCGCACCAGCAGCATGGCCAGGAAGGCCACGGCCATGAGCACGCTCTCCACCACGATGAGGTTCCGGCTCCGCGGTAGTGTCCGCAGAACCGTCTTGTTGAAGCCGGTGAGGATGCCATGGCTATTAGTGCCTGGGAGGGGGCAGGAGGGGGGAACACTGTCAACCCAGCCACAGGGACATGCAGCAAGGCGCAGCGGAGGTGGGGGGGAGGGGGCGGGTCATGTGTGCTTCCTCTGAGGAGCAGTTTGCAGGTTAGGGCCACAGGTGCTGAGTGTGCCCCAGGAGGGGAGCATCTCTCCCTCCCTTCCCACTGTATTGCCCTGCGGCTGGGGGGACACCAGTCCACCTCCCAGCTCCATACACCCACCCTGCACTGACTGAGCTCTGTATGGTAGGCCTGGCCCCAAGAGCGATCCCACTAGCAGCCTCAGCCCAGATAGCACCTCCTCCAGGCAGCCTTCCCTGCCCTCTCACCCTCCCACCCCAGGCTGGGTTAGATGTCTTAACTACACACTCCTACAGGGCCCTGTGCCTTGCCCACCAGAGCTGTGGGACTGGGCTCTCAGCCCTAAACCCCGTGAAGGCCCAGTGTCGCTGAATGACTGAATAGGGGAGGCTTTGGGGGCCCCTCCCCCCGCATGAAAACTAACCGCAGCTCTGCACGTTGAACAGCGTGTGGTTCAGGTCGTACAGGTAGTGGTTCAGGAAATAAATCATGGGCAGCTGGGCGCAGGCGAAGCTCAGCTGTGGACAGGGAGGCAGATGGGGCCAGACTCAGGCACAGGGCCAGGCAGGGGACACTGGCATGGTCTGGGTACAGCCCTGGGGGGAAAGGAGCCCTCCTACTTCCTGGGGGGCTTGGTGAGAGGGCTGGCAGATGAGGTCTCAGTGGCTCTGGGCGAGCAGGCTGGGGCTAGCTGCAGAAAGGTAGGGCTGGACGTGGTGGCACATGCCTCTAGTCCCAGCTACTTGGGAGGCTGAGGCAGGATGGCCTGAACTCAGGAGTTCAAGGCCAGCCTAGGCAACATGGTGAGACCCTGTCTCTATTGAAGGAAGGAAAGAAGGGGGGGCTAGAGGGCTGAGACTGTGAAATGGGCTCCAGTGTGCCCCCCCCACAAAGGGCCCACGTGCACTCACATGGAAGAAGCTATAGAAGATGGCTTGGAAGACCAGGAGATAGGGCGCGTGGGAGCCCCGCGGCGGACGCTGCTGAGGCCCCTGCTCGTCCTGCTCCTTGTAGTGGGAGTACTCGTAGTACTTCTGAGCCATCCTGGACCGCAAAGGAGAGAAGGCTCTCCCCAGCTCCGGCCACTGCCATGCCGCCACTTCCTGCACCCGAGCTACCGGCTGGCCAGCCCCAGTGTCTCACAGATGGGGAAACTGAGGCCCAGAGGGCGGAGGGGGCTCATCCAAGGTCCCCCACCCAACGTTGGCAATACAGCAGAGGCTTGACCAGGTCTCCAGCCTTCTGCTCTGCTGCCTACCAAGCTCACCTGGTGATGTAGTTGCCCATGGAGGCCCAAAGAGGCACGATGGCCATGCCCAGGGCCACAGCTGAGGGCACAAGTGTGTAGTAGCGCTCCCAGTAGTTGGTGGAGACAAAGAGGGCGTAGATGCCCACAGCCAGGAACATCATCCACTTGGTGCCAAAAAACCTATGGACAATGGAAGGGACGCTGGCACCATGGTTCTACCAGACTGCCATGGCCTGGAACCCGATGGGGTGGCAACCCCAGGTCCCAGCTCACAAGGTTGTGTGAGGTGGGGAGAGACCCCTGCCCTGGAATCAAGGGCTCCAAGGTGGAGTCTCAGAGATAGACTTGCTGAGTGACCTCAGATGAGACACTCTGTCCATACGCCTCAGTTTTCACAGCTGTAATATGGGCACAGTGGCCCATGGGCACATCTAGCCCTCATGCCTCTAGTCCCAGGTACTTGTAGGCTCTCTGACTCACCCATTCTCCAAGCTCATGTGCTGGGACCTTTGGGCCCAGGGACACATCCCAGGGCCTTGACTCAGGCTGGGAGAGAGAAAGAGGCCTCCCTGCTGGGAACAGCGAGCTAGAGCCCCCACACCCCTGCCTCTCTGTCCATTGCTCCTGTGGTCAGTTGGGAAGTTTCCTCCTCTCTGGGTCTAGGAAAAGGTCACACAGTGACAGTGGAAAGGCCTTGATGACTGACAGGATAGGAGCCCAATCAGAGCACGGAAGCTGGTCAGGTGAAAAAACTCTACTGGCATCTTCAGGTCTCAAGTTGTGCTCATTAGTTGCTTTCTTTGTCTCAACTTCCAGGAAGCTCAAATGTAAATGACCCTGGTTTTCTGATACTTTCTCTTCTATTCCACGGCCCTGGTTCTTTCATGATCCTGATTTTGCCATATACTACGTAGCTAGCTAGGCAGCCTCCTCTGATCTAGGTCATAAAATGCACTGTACATTTATTTGCATGGAGTAAAACAGCAAAAAGTAAAAATGCCAGTAAAAATGCTCATTCAATGCTGGTGAGGACTGGTTTAAAAAACGACATACATAGCCAGTTGTCATGCAGATTGGCATAACCTTTTGGCAAATCGGCCCGCTAGTTTTGGCAGGGGGTGAACAGGTGGGTGTGAGTCACTTGGCCGGGGTTCAAACCTTCAGTTCCCCAGCTACTGCCTGTGGGACTTGGACAGGTGTTTAACCTCATGGTTTCTTCACATATAAAATTAGAGCATCTGCCTCGGATTGTTGCGAATGAAATCGCAGGTATAAAGTACTCAGCACATAGGAAGCAAAACAAGGGTTAGCTGTTACTATTAAAAGTGATAGGTTTCAGGAGCCATAAATCCTTTCCTATGCCTTTGACCTAGTAAGGGCACTGTGGAGAATTTATCCTAGGAATTTTTAAAAATTTATTTTCAAAAGAAGGAAACAGCTACAAGCACAGGGGGAACTGCAACTTCCAACTCTGAGCCATAGCTCAGCGCTTCCGTGTCTGCAGAAGCCCTGACCGCAAGGGCTTCGCAGGCTAAGATAGGCGAATAGAAGAAAAAGCGAAAGTGAGGCCAGAATGCCTGTAATCCTAGCACTCTGGGAGGCCGAGGCAGGAGGATTGCTCAAGGTCAGGAGTTAGAAACCAGCCTGAGCAAGAGCGAGACCCCCGTCTCTACTAAAAATAGAAAGAAATTAATTGGACAACTAAAAATATATAGAAAAAATCAGCCAGGCATGGTGGCGCACGCCTGTGGTCCCAGCTACTCGGGAGGCTGAGGCAGGAGGATCCCTTGAACCCAGGAGTTTGAGCTGGTTGCTGTGAGCTAGGCTGACGCCACGGCACTCTAGCGCGGGCAACAGAGTGAGGCTCTGTCTCAAAAAAATTAAAAAAATTTTAAAAAAAGCAAAAGTGAACATCGCACACACTCGCTCACACACACTTTGGTGACAAAGATGTAAATGCTATCCATTTACAGGTAACAGCAGAGGTGGCTGATTTACTGGAGACCTTACCCTTTTTCTGGTTTCAGTTATGATGATTCTAATGCTGTTTGTACGATTATGATGAAGGAGATTAACAAGTAAATAAATGGGGTAACTAACGCCCACCCAATTTGTCCACTGGGTCCCCTCCGGGAGGGTGCTGTGGAAGGGATTTTTGCTCTAGCAGGCCGGCTGTGCCACATGCCTGCAGAGCTCAGGTCTAGAGTGGACCCTCTGGGGCACCTGCCCGGCCACGCCCCTTTCTGTGAGAAACACCGTCTCAACACCAGTCACAGAAGATGCGGCCAGGGTGTGTGCCTGGGCTTTGCTGAAGGATCAGAGAGCCTGCAGAGACTCCAGGCCCCAACCCAGAGGGTCACAATGGCTGTGGGCTTCAGGGGAGGATGTCACCTGGGGCAAGGAGCAAGGAGCACAGGCAAGCCCAGGCAAGGAGCCTGTGGGAATCTGTTGCTCAAAACCAAATGTGTCCCGGGGCAACGCTCTTGTTTCCTTCCCCAAACCCAGGTTTCACCCCCTTCGCTCTCACCCTCCCAGGTCCCCAAGGCCTCTCCCTGGCTCCCTGCCCTCACCACGACACCAGGGCAGCTGGAGACCTCACATGGTCCAACAGCCTCTGCATCCCTTTGAGATGGGAGTGACCGCCCGCCATCCCGGGGGCAGCTGTGCCCCACCTGATGAGCACAGGCGTGTAGAGCAGGGCCGCGATGGGCGTCACGTTGATGCCCATCAGCATCTTGCTGTCGATGTCCGGCAGCCCCATGTCTCCGTACTTCACCTCGCGGTAGGTCTGGTCGTAGTGCAGGATCAGCTGCATCTGCAGGAGGCCTGGGGGCAGGGAGCGGCCATGGAGGGAGCAGCCTGGCTCTGGCGGCAACCAAGCAGAGGCAGGAAGGCAAGCCTCGCGGGGAGCTCCAGGCACCAAAGGGACCCCGGATTCCAGCGCCCCTCAGGACAGAGGTCACAGGCGTGCCAAGCATTCTGCCAGCCGGGGACAGCTTCAGCGGACCCCCCACGCGCATTGCTCCGCCGGCCCTCGGGGGCCCAGGGAGCCCAGCCGCCCTCCTCCCCCAGCCACACAGAGGCTCTGGCTGGGACCGGGGACACTGCCCTGCTTGACACGGCCCCCGCCCCACATGGGCGGCCGCAGCTGCCCGCGGGGAGGGCAGATGGGGAAGCGAAAGGGGCAGGGCGGCCGGCGACGGTTTCCATTTCCCGGCCGGCGGG
>VBSM01000988.1:1443989-1458562 GCA_008086735.1 Cheirogaleus medius | reverse complement strand
GCCTCCCAGAGTGCTAGGATTACAGGCGTGAGCCACCGCGCCCGGCCCAGAACCAACACCATTTTACAAGTGAGGAAACTGAGGCCCAGCCAGGGGACATGACTTGCTCAAGGTCACTTAGCAGGTGAGCTGAGGAGTCTGTCGGCAGGTGAGGCAGTGAGATGCTCTTAGGCAGGTCTGAGGCCCTGAGAGCCAGGCTCAGCAGGTGTCTGAGACGGGAGGGAATGAATGAATGAATGAATGCATCCACCCACTGCCATGGCCTATGCCCAGCCCACCCTCCCCTTCCCCTCTGCCCTGGGGATGGAGGCCACAGGTGGAAACAATGTCAAATCCTCCAAACAAAGCCCCAGAGCTGTCGCTGGCAGCAGGGCCTGGCCCCTCCTCCCACAGGGCCCACACAGAAGGGGCCCAGCCCAGGGAGAGGGGCCCTCAGGCCCTGGTGGAGGCAGAGAGAAGCCCTGAGCCGGGGTGTCCCAGCCCTCTCTGGGCCTCAGTGCCCCTCTGTAGCCTCGGGACAGGAGCAGAGGGCGGGAGCGGTGGGAAGCCCAAAGCTGGGGGCCCTGGCAGAGGGTGTCGGGGCTGAGGGGGTCTGGAGGGCAGGTATTGGCACCAGCAGGGGACTGGGCCACCCTCCTGTCCTGCAGCCTGGACGGTGGCTCTCGTCAAGACTCCTTCAGAGGGGCACAGGGGGCGCTTAGAGCAGTAACAAGTACAGGCCCACGGACACGGACGGACATATTTCACCCTCACAATCGCCTGGGCATGTTTTACTATTGCATATCCCATTTTATAGATGGGAATACAGAGGCACAGAGAGGTTATGACACTAACCTGAGGTCACACAGATAAGTGACAGGACCAGGATATGAACCCAGGCCTCTCACCTAACCACCTCTGTGCCAGGTGCTGAGCTAAGTGCTCACCCTGTTATCCCATTTACCCATGACAACCCCAGACCGTCGCCCCATTTTCACATGAGAACACCCAGGCCCCAGGCGGTGAGGCGCTTGCCCAGGCTGACCCAGAGCCGTGAACTTGGCCACATCAGGAACTTCAGCACCTCTGTGCTCCCCTCTCCCTGCCCCACCTGGCTGGCCTGGGGCCTCAGCAGAGCCCCCTCCCCACCAGAGCTGGCTCTAAGAGTGACTCCCGGTGGTGCTCCACCCAGAGGGCCCCCCATTTATGCTGGACTCTCCTCAACAAGGACATAACTCCAAGGCCCCACTGAGCCCAACCCAGAGAGGGAAGAGTCCAGCCCCTGTTGCCTCTGAGGTGCATGGCCTCCTGGATCGTATCCCAGGAGGACAGGCCTCTTTGGGGGCCTCCTCCCTGAATTCATGACAAGTTCAGACCCTGTAGGAGGAGGTCTCCCGACAGGCCCCCCTGACAGGATCCTATGACACCCTTCCCACCCACCAGAACCTCCCCACCTGGGTCCCTGATGTGCTGTGTGGCCTTAGACCAGTGGCTGCCCCTCTCTGGGCCTCCTGCCTGGCTGAGAGCTGCAGGCTCAGCCCTGGTGCAGCCCTGCCTGGCACCCGCTCTGCTGTTGCTCCTGCCTGGCTCAGCTCCAGAGAGCAGCAGGGCAGGGCTGTCACATGCTGAGCCACGTGACTGACGGCGGCCGGGGGCTCCATCCCACACAGAGGACGGGGGGGGCCTCGGCAGCCCCTTACCCCCACCCTAACTAGCGAAATCCAGAGGCCACCAGAGTGGGCGTGGACCAGGAGACCTCTCTGCCCTCCCAGGTAGGCGGGGGAGCGGGGAAGGAGGTGGCAGTGATGGGCACCTCCCAGGTGCCAGGTCGGCCCAGAGGCCCCGGGGCCAGGAGCCCAGGCGGACCCAGGGCAGCAGCGCACAGGGAGACTGCGGTGGCAGTGGGCCCAGGAAGTGGCACAAAGGATGTTCCTTCCCCCACACCTGTAACCCAATCACCTGCCTGTCTGACACCAGCAGCTGCTTGGGCACCATCCCCGTTTGTGCTGGCTCCGGCAGGTGTGCCCAGGGTGGGCCGGGGCCAAGGCAGGGGCCAGACCCCTGGCACAGCTCTGACACCTGCGGCGGAGCGGGACCGCAGGAGCCACCGTGGCGACGCTTGGCATCATGACCGATGTCCTGGAGGGTGGAGGGCGGCGCTCGTCCCCAGGAGGCAGAGGGGACATCTGGGATGGGTGCAGCCCCAGCTCGGGAGTGGGAATTCCGCCACTCATGCCCCATGTGGCCATCCCCTCGTTGGACCCCCATCTCCTCATCTGTAAAATGTCAGGCTTTGGGGGTGACAGGCTCCGTGAATGGGGCGGTGCGTGGGTGGTGCTGAGGGACAGATACGCAGGGGCTGGGAAATGGCAGGCGGCAGGCATGGCCCCTGAGGTGGTATTTCTGGACTCCAGCCATCTTTGGGTGTGACCTTTTCATTTTGCAGATGGGCAAATTGAGGCTCAGGTGGCGGAGGCCTCAAGGGACAGGGGACAGAGCCGTCCTTGCTGCTCCAGGCAGCTGGGCGCCCCCACACCGTGATTCCTGCAGCCACCGCCCCCGGGTCTCCTGCTCCCTGGGCTGGCCCCTCTCGCTGTGTGCTCGGGCCTGCTGCCGGCCCTCTCTGCCCAGCTCCTCCTCTGCGGCCGGTTCCTTCTCTGCTCTAGCTCTAGCGGCGCCTGGGGGAGGCAGCGCAGCCTCCAGCCGGCCCAGAGCCAAGTCAGGAACCAGGCCAGGGAGCCCCGCCCCAGGGCCGCCCCGAGCTGGACATTTTGCAACGGCAGAGCGGCCGGCAGAGCGGAACGGCCAGGAGGAAGGCGGCTTGTCCGGGCCTCAGGTACAGTACCCCGGGGAGGCCGCTCAGCACCCCCTGTTGCCGGCCCCCCGGGCAGGGCTGGCCACGCAGCTGCACACACAGGCGGCCTTGTCCCCACTGGGCTCATCGCCTGCTGGGGAGGAAGGGCAGGGAGAAACCAGGAGAGGCAGGGTGGGGCCCACGGCCAGCAGCACCCTCACTTTGTCCTCTCGCTGGGGTTCCGGGGCGTTCTCTAAGGGAGCTGAGGGGCCCAGCTGCCCCGGGAAGGAAAGTGCGTCCCATCCTGGAGGGAGCAAAAGTGTCCCTTCAGGCAACAGCTATTTCCTGGACACCACCGTGCGTGCCCGGCGCAGGTGCAGGGACACGGCAGCAAATGACCCTGGGAGAGAGTCCTCCTCAGTGAGGGACTCTGTCAGGGTCCAGGCAAGGAGGAGCTCGCCAGACCTGCCCCACCCCAGGAGGCGCTTATCAGAGGGAAGTGGCCGGGCTCAGGGAGCTGTGCCAGGCCCGCAGCCTCTCCGTGGGGTGGCCCCCAGCTCCCCAAGGACCTCATGGACCGGAGGGGCGCTGCCCAGAGCTTTGGGAGACCTTGTGAAAATCCAGGATGACAAAGAAACTTTGTCAAATGCCAAGATGACAAGAAACTTAGTTATAGATCTAATCGGCTTTTATTGACAATTCCTGGACCGAGGCGGCCTCCATTCTGCAAGGCAGAGGCAGGCTCCGGCCAGGCAGTGGTGGGCCGGTGGGCTCTGAGCTGCGGCGACAAGGAAGCAGAATGGGAAACACACACTGGTGGGCGAACACCAGGTTGCTCCGGCTGCTTTTTTAAGGGTTGGGGCAGAGCAGATGCTCCGATCTTGCTGACTCAGGTGGATGGCAATCTCCCGCTTTCAGGAAAAACTGGGCTGTTGTTTTGGGATCTATCTACCCCCTTACAATTTCAGTTTGATCACATGGCACTTGGCACAAGTGACTCCGTTTTGGTTGGTCTGACCTGCTGGGGCCTGGTGCAGAGGTTCCATCTAAAACAACAGCCTCCTGTAACTTTGAACAAGGCTAGATGGCCGGAGACTAGAATTAGACACCCTGGGGTGTCAGGGCCTGTGGGGCCTTTGAGGCCAGCCCAGGACTCCTGCCTTCTGCCTGCCCTGATGAGGGTCCCCCTGGCCCTCAAACCACCATGCTCCCTCCCTCTGTCACATCTGTGTCCCCACCTGGGTCTCAGGATGATGTCCTTGCCTGCCTGGCGCCCACACTGGATCAAGGCCCCCTACGGTCCCCACCCAGGGGTCTTCTCCCCCAGGCCCCCTCTGGTCCATGTGTCCCTCACAGCCCTCTGCATAGCGATCGTTCAGAGCCACGGTCACTAGGTGCTTCCAGGCTCACCCTGTGCCCCGCGTGTGCGGAGCTTTCTGCCTGAATTCTCCCAGCAGCAGGGTGGCTACGGGTACCGCCTCGGCTACAGGTGGGGAGTGAGCCACAGACAGGCCAAGCGACCTGCCCCCGCCCCCTAGCTAACACATGCAGCTGCTGTGATTTGAACCCAGGTCCCTGGGCCCCCAGACCATGCCATACTCGGAGATACTCTTAGAAGGTATAGATGAGGAAACCGAGGCAGGAAGAATGAGAAAATGGGTGGAGCCTCCTCCCCCAGAATCCAGCCCACTTGACATGTGGGGGTGGGAATGAGCCGTGGGTCTGCCCTGTGGTGGCCCCTCAGCAGGACCCTGCCATGGGGACGGGGCAGGGTGGCAGTTCACTCCTATGATGCTTTGGAGCCAGCAGCCCCGAGTGCTGGGCCCCATTCCCCCGCCACCCTCTTCCGAGAGACCTCTCTGGAGCGCCGTGCCAGAAGCCACAGGCACCCACAGTGAGCGCCGCCTTGGCACGGTGCCTGGCACAGTCAGCGCCGGTCGTCATCGTTAGAGGCCCGTGGCCTTGAGGGGAAGTGCCTGGTCCTGCCCTGGCCCCATCAAATGTCTTTCGCCATCAGATGATGTAGCAACTCCCACCCTGCTCGCCCAGAAGCTGCAGATCTGGGACAGATACACAGAGCTGCAGGTTGAAGCTGGGGCCACCTCAGCCAGCTGTGGGGGGGGGCCCATGCCCCGGAGACCCTGGGCCTCTCAGCCCTGGACCTCAGCGGCTCAGCCCAAGGAGGCAAAAAGAGGTCTCGGACCCAGCCTAGCACGGCTGGCTTGGCAGCAGTGGCGAGAGGCGGAGGCCGAGGGAACGGAACCAAACAGTGGGGCTTCTCGCCCTGGCCAGGCACCTCCTGTCCCCAGCTGACGTGCCACTGTCAGCCTGGCCCTGGGTCTGCAGTTCGGGCCCCAGCCCAGAAGCTTCCCCTTCCCCGAGGACTCTGGCTGCCCCTCCCCCATGGGACAGCAGGGGCAGTAGGTGTCCAGCCAGGAGGTGGGGCGTCAGGGGCACGCAGCCTTGTGCTCCTCTGGACTCGGGGTTTCCAGTGCGGGGAGCAGGGTGCACTGGGCAAGCTCCTTGCTCTGTCTGGGCCCTGGCTTCCATCCCCTTCGGTGGGCGAACAGTGGCCCCGGCCGGGCTGCTGTGGTGGCTAAATGCGTCAGGCAGGCACGGTGGGACACCACATCCTTCCAGACGCGGGCCAGGCGAGGGGGCTGGGGGGCCCTGGCCCAGCGCCCGGTGCAGGAGCCCCCTGCTCTGAGGGTCGACAGTGGCTGCTCAGCTCCTCTGTGAGGCCACAGGCCCAGGGCCCCCCACGGGCAGGAGGCAGCCTTGGTTCCTCTGCCTGCCTGGGTCCTGCCCAGCTCCCTGTCCCTGCTGGGCTCTCCGTCCGCAGTGACCAACCACAGGGGACAATGCCAGGTCCGGCGGCCCTGCAGGGGAGATGTGTGTCCTGCTGCCCTGGGTGAGTTGGCCTCATTGTTGCTAGGAGAGGCTGCTGGAATGTTCCATCTGGGCCCCCACCCCCACCCACAGAGCCCCTGCCCACTGCCCTGCCCACAGGCCCCCCATTCTCCTCCCGTGCCTCACATTTTTGTGGCTTCTGCAGGGACTCTTGTGAAGGGCGAGAGGTGCAGGTGTGGTCTGCCTTTGGCACCCACCGGTGAAGCCTGAGGGTGAGAGCAGGCAGACGCAGGCCCAGCGGGGGGGGGGTATGGGGGGGTAAATATTTGCAGACTAAGTGGTGCAAATACCCACGCTGGCCTTTGCTAGGCACTTTCTGTGTGCACAATGGCAAACGCTTTATGCCGCACTGTGTCATTTAATCGTCATGACGATACCAGGTGCTACACTCATCTCCATGTTACAGATGAGGAAACTGAGGCAGAGAGGGTGAGTGACTTGTCCAAGCTGACGCAGCCAGTGAGAGGCACAGCCAGGAGACACGGCTCCAGAGGCGGGCAGGGCTCTTGGCTCCTGGGTCTCAGTCTCTCTCTGTGACCTGCCCACCCCTCTGGGGGCCACCATGCCGGTCCTGCGCTGAGGCAGCTGCCTAGTTGCTCCCAATCAGAGCAGGAGGCCTGTGGGGACAGCTCGGCACCCCCAGTCACAGCAGCTCGGACGGCCCAGGGCTGCAGACTGGCTCTCGGCACACCTGTGGGGCCAGGTCGTCCTGGGCTGGGGTGGGCTTGGCCCTCAGGGGAGATAGTGCAGCTTTGGAGGCACAGATGCCAGCCCTGGCACAGAGGGGACAGCATGGTCTCAGCCTTCGGGAACACCAGCCAGCTGGCAGGGGCTATAGTTGTGCCCCTAACAGATGATGTGTTTGGGGCACCAAGTCCCAAATGATGAATTAAGTAGGCAAAGGGGGGCCTGCCTCCCAGTCCACTGGGAGGGGGCAATGGGCGAGGCACGGGGACAGAGTGTGACTAGGCAGCTGTCACACCCAGACCCCGTCGGTGGGCAGCAGAGTCAAGGGGCCACTGTGGGAGAGGATGAGGGAGTAATCAGGGTGCGCGGCCTGGAGGAGGCATCAGCCAAACTGAGCCCTGAAGGGAAGGGAGTCAGAGAGGGAAGGAGGAAAGGGTCCCCATGGGTCCTTGGCACCAGGCTGAGCAGTGAGTGCGTCAGAGGGCTCCTCTGATGAGCTTCAGGTAAACAGGCAGGGCTCGGGGGAATGTCAGGGCCCCTGCCCTGCCTGCCAGCCCCGGCTAGTGGCAGCATGGAGGCACAACTGCCCTCTCACCAGCCCTCGCCTCCACCGTCACCTCCTCCTCCCAACACAGCAGCCAGGGCCAGTGGGCAGCTGGGCCTCTGGGGGCCGAGGTATCCTTCCCTCTTCCCTAGCAGCTGAGGCTCCGGGAGAGGAGGCCACTGCCCAAGGTCATCCAGGCCTCTGAGCCACCACCAGCCGGCCTGGGCTGGGGAGAGGGGAGGACAGAGAATTCTGTGTCTGGAGTGTTCCAAGGTGGTGGCCGTGGTTGGAGAATGTCCCTCTACTTAGCAAACTCCTGTTTACTCCACTCAGGCCAGGCAGGGGTGAGGCCACTCCACCTCCAGGGGGCGGGGGCACCAGGGCAGGTTGAGGCCATGGTTTGGGGCTAATTTCTATGTGGCAGGGAGAAGCGTGACCCTCTGCCTGCCTGCCCACCCGTGGGGGCCATGGAGGAGCTGTCCCCAAGCCCACGCCCAGGCCTGCAGCCGCCTCCAGGGCTCCAGACCACTCTAGGAGTGGTCTTCGGGTCTGTTGGTGTATGTCTGGGTGTGTCCTGTGGTGGGGGGCGGGGGGTCGCAGGCAGCCCCTGGCCCCTGTGAGGCCCCCCAGTGGGTCCCACATGTGTCCGAGGTGGGAGCATTGACGAGCCCCCGCGGGTGCAGGTAGGGGCAGGGGTGCCGCGGGCCCTGGGCGGCTGGAGGGTGCCCATGAGGGAAGGCAGCCCTGCCACCCAGCCCACGCCACCCCCTCCGGCAGGATGGACCCCTTCGAGGACACGCTGCGGCGGCTGCGGGAGGCCTTCAACGCGGGGCGCACGCGGCCGGCCGAGTTCCGGGCTGAGCAGCTCAGGGGCCTGGGCCGCTTCCTACAGGACAACAAGCAGCTTCTGCAGGACGCGCTGGCCCAGGACCTGCACAAGGTGGGCAGCGGGGCGGGGGCAGGGGCAGCTGGGACAAGGGGATGGGGACAGCTGCATCCTCGTGAAGGGGAACTAAAAGCCCATCACAGCCCAGCTCCGTCCCTGGGCCAGAGCCTGCTCTCTTGCATCGTCCAGTCGTCCGTCTCTGCCTTCCTGCAACAGCTATTTATTGAACACCTGCTATGTGCCATGTACTGTTCTAGGCTCTGGGGATACAACAGAAATGAAACAAAGTCCCTGTGCCCACGGAGATAATACGACAGTAAATAAATAATGACATAGCGTGTTGGGTTGAAATGCTGCCATGGAGACACCCCCAGGTGAAGGGGGAGGGCAGGGCCAGGCTGCGCCTTTACTCGTGGAGTCGGAGAGGCTCAGGGGAGGTTTCTCGGGAAGGGGACATTAGAGCAGAGGGATGAAGGAGGCGAAGGAAAGCCCACATGGATGCGGGGGGAAGTGGCAGCGGGCACAGCAAGTGCCAAGGCCCTGAGGCAGGTGCTCGGTGTGTCTGTGCTTGAGCAGCAGCAGGGAGGCTGGCGCTGCGGCGGGTGGGAGGCAGAGACAGACACAAAAGATAAGGTCTGGGGAGCGGGTCTCCCCAAATAGGCTGAGGAGGACTTTGGCTTCACTCTAGGTTCAGGGGACATCGTGGCCGCTGTGCAAACCCTGGGGGCTCAGCCCCTCCCAATTCCAGCGGCAACCAAGGCAGGACCCCAAGCAGCACACTGCCCTGCGGCCCATCCCCCGCCCGTCTGCCAGCGGGGCCCACCTGCGTGACTGCCCCTGCCCTGGCCAGCCGCCCAAGGGGCTGCCCCCGGGCCCCTGTTCTATGGACAAAATGTCCTTTGCCTGTGCCTCGATGGCCACAGTGTCCAGATCCTCCCCATCCTGTTGCCTCCCAGGACTGACCCCCGGCCTCTGAGCCTCCATGAGACTTGAGCAGACTACCTGGTCCCTTTTCTCCCTTCGGCTCAGATTCACCCCCCTGCCTTCCCGTCCCAAGTACAGGAGCCCCACAAACGGGGCAGCAGCCCAGAAAATCCAGCCACCCCCCAACACCCGTCCCCACCCCCGGGCAGCAACTGCCCCGGCTGCGTTCTCTCAGTGAACTCCAACAGCCTCCTCTGCGGCAGGTTACCCACCGGCTTGAACCAGCTCACGACAGCCTGCTCTTCCAAAGTCGCGGTGCCTGGCTGGGTCCAGACGTTCTGGAAACTGGCCTAGACCTCGCTCAGGTCCCAGGCACCTTACCAGGCGTGGTGGGCAGGCCCCGAGGCTCACCAGGAGGGAGCGAGGGCTCTGTGCACAGGGGTAGCTGGGAGTGTGTTGGAACCAGGCTCATGGTTAGGAAGTGCTGGTGGCTGCAATGTCATCTTCCAAAGTCACACTCCCCTCCCCACCAGGGCTCAGCTCTGGCCCTGGCCTTGCCCCTGGTTGGCTGAGTGACCTGGGCAGGGCATCCCCCTCTGGGCTTTGTTGGCCCCTTGGCCTGTCCTCCTCTGCTCTGACACCCGGAGCCTGCGGTGCCTCAGGTGGGGTCAGCCTGGCTCTGCACCCCTGGCCTGGCCTCAGCTGCCTGCAGACCGCTGGCTGGGTCTCTGCTCCCCGGGGCAGGGCAGGACACACCGCTGGCAGAGATCGGGACAATGTCCTTACTGATTTCCTCTCCTTCTCACTCCTGCCTGGAAACCTGGTGGTGCCCTTGGCCCCGGCCTATGAAATGCCAGCATTTACCCAGCAATGGCTCTGCCCCGTGTCCCGGGCAGACGGATCCCCATGCGGCAGGCCACAGCAGGCCACACAGGCAGTCCTGTTAAAATCCAGGTCAGGTACTGTCCCTGTTCTGATCAGGAGTCCTCACCCTGGCTGCCTGGCCCTGTCACCTTGCCCACTGCTCTCCTTGCTGGGCAGGGACAGAGCAAACTCCTACCCACCTCAGGGCCTTGGCACATGCCAGCACCTCCGCCCAGAATATTCTGCCTCCAGGGATCCACGGGCCTCTCCCTCCCTGTCTTCAGATCACTGCTCAAATGTCACCTCATCCTGGAGGCCTGGCCTGACCATCTTGTATAAAACAGAGCGAACACACGCAAGCACGCGCTCATGTGCGCACTTGTGCCCGCCACGCACGCCCACCCCCACACGCTCTAGCCGTCTCCACCCCCAGCCCTGCTCTGTTCTGTCCGTGGCACCGCCACAACCTAATGGCGCCAGCAGTGTCCTCGCCGTCACGCTGACTACCCGCTACAGGTCAGCCCCACAGGGACAGCCTCTCCCACAGGGAGCACGCACCGAACGCAGAGTGAGGGACAAAGGAATGAATGAATGAGTGAATAACAGCAGGCCTTGCTGGAGGAGGCTGTGCCCTCCCCAGGGCTCTGGCCACCTGCTAACCCCGGGGTCCCCTGGCCCAGCCCTGACCCCACCGCCTCCCCGCAGTCAGCCTTCGAGTCGGAGCTGTCTGAGATCGCCATCAGCCAGGGCGAGGTCACCCTGGCCCTCAGGAACCTGCGGGCCTGGATGAAGGACCAGAGAGCGCCCAAGAACCTGGTGAGCACCGGGCGTCAGCGCCGCGGGGGCTTCGGGGACTGTCGGCTCCACCGGGTGGCCTCTCCGGGTGCGGGTGGCTGTGAGGGGCTGAGGGCTCTGGGCGCCTCACGTCCACCTCTGGCTCCCGGCCCAGGCCACCCAGCTGGACTCGGCCTTCATCCGGAGGGAGCCCTTCGGCCTGGTGCTCATCATCGCGCCCTGGAACTACCCCCTGAACCTGACGCTGGTGCCCCTGGTGGGCGCCCTCGCGGCAGGTGAGAGCTGAGCCCCCGCCTTCCGGCTGCTGTCCCCACCTCCAGGCCTCCAGGCCACCTGCCGAGCCAGGGAGGACAGGGGGTGAGCTGGCACAAGGTCTGGTCCAGCATCCCCGGGCTGTGTGGCCTCGGGCTGGTGATGTCACCTCCCTGAACCAGGTTCTTCCTCTGAACACAAGCGAGGCCGGCGCCCACCCTATGGGTATGAGGAGACCAGGAGTGGGCGACACCTTCCCCAGCTCTCTCCCCGCCTGCCCTGCAGGGAACTGCGTGGTGCTGAAGCCGTCGGAGATTAGCACCAGCATGGAGAAGGTCCTGGCTGAGGTGCTGCCCCGATACCTGGACCAGGTGAGCAGGGCCGGTGGGCTGGGCAGCCCCCGGCAGGGAAGGGCTTGTCCGTCAGACCCGCGTCCCAACCACCCCCTCAGCCTCAGTTTCCCTCTGAGGAGCCTGTCCCCTGGGGTCCCATGTCTGCCTCTGCTCTGCCCTGCTCGCCCTGGCCTGGCCTCAGCCCTCCCTGCAGCCCGGCCAGACCCAACCTCACCCGTTGGGCTGGGCCTTGGGGAGCCCCCCACTCCCACTCCCTCCCTCCCCGCCCACCTGGAGGCCTGGGACGCAGGGTCAGGCCAGGCATGGGGCCAGGGGCAGGAGGGCAGGAGGGCAGGGCACGCCAGCCTCTGGGCTCTCCGGGCTGGGATCCCAGAGGGAGCCTCCACCCGTGCCGCCTTGCAGAGCTGCTTCACCGTGGTGCTGGGCGGGCCGCAGGAGACCGGTCAGCTGCTGGAGCACAGGTTCGACTACATCTTCTTCACAGGTGAGGCCGGGGGAGGGCAGGACAGCCCCACCCTCAGGGGTCTTGTCCCTAACTCTGAGGGAGTCCAGCAAGGATGGAGGCAGCAGCCAGCCAGTAGGACCCAGCCCGGGCAGGCGCTGGGGCTCCGCGACCCGCTCGTTCCTCTCTCTCAACCAGGCTGGGCGCAGCCCTGGACCTCAGGACCCCTCAGGAAGGGACGAGTCCCACGTCCAGGGCCTCAGCCTGCCTCCGCGGGCGCCAACCATAGTCTCGTGAATCATGGCACCTGCCCGTGCTGAGCTCCCGCCGTGCCAGGCCCTTGCAGGCGACCCTACTAGTCCCGTGGCCACGCCCGCAGGCAGGCAGACGAGAGACTGGAGGCTCAGGGTGATGAAGGAACACAGTGCCCTGCCTGGGCTCACCACGCTGGCCGGGACTGGGCAGACTGGGATTCGCACCTAAGTCCTTGGTGAGGTGGGCGCTCACCTGCTACCATTCTGGCATGCGCCCGCACGGCACAGACACTGTCTGGCTTGAAGTGACCAGAACAAGTTTCTAGAAGAGACGAAAGAGCCGAGGAGGCCAGGTCTGAGTGGCTCCTGGCTGGCCTCCCACGTTGCGCACAGGGTCAGAGCTGGGGCCACGGCCTTGGCCTCCCCTCTCCAGACCGTGCCTCCAGCCCAGGAGAAGCCCTGCCTGCCCCCAGCTGCTAACAGAGAGGGCACGGAGGGGGCACAGGGACGAGGCCCTCAACTGCCTCGAAAGGAGGCCCCAGGAGGCAGCTTCCAGGCCAGGCACCTCAGCTGCCCGCACGGAGGCCGACAGACCCAGCCGGGACCCCAACTGCTCCAGGCCTCAGTTTCCCTCCCTGTAAAACTGGGGCCATCCCCAAGACAGGGCTGCGGGCTGAGGGTGAAAGCAGTGACGATGGCGTCCCATATGGCACACGGAGCCACTGGGAAGCTCCGCGGGCTGTCCTTCTCGGCACAGCAGGGACTGGACGGACAAAACCTCGAGGTCTTGAGTCAGCGAGGGGCAGAGAGCAGGCGTGGAGAGGATGAGGACTGTGGGGCTGGAGGAGGCGCCATGGTGGGGAGGGCCTGGCGGGACTGGCCAGGCCACGTCTGCGCAGAGACGGGAGGAGCCAAGGGAGAGCCACAGCGGGAGGGGCAGAGGTGAGAGCAGAGAAGTGACGGGCGGGCAGTGTGGCCATGGGCCTTGGACATGCCGGCAGACGAGGCAGCACGGGCCGGCCCGGCCTGGGGAGCAGGTGCTGGGGCCCAGGCGGGTCGGAGGCGGAGGACACGGGGGGACGAGGGAGACTGCCAGGCCCACGAGGTCAGGACAGAGGACGGGGAGGCCGAGCTGGGAAGGACCTGGGGGTGACGGCATGGCCCTGGGCCAGTCCACTCAGAGGGTCAGGAGGGAGGGACAGGTGGATGGTGAGGGTGGCAGAGCTGCCAGGTTTAGGTCAGAGAGAGGAGAGACCCAGACGTCACAAGACGAAGAGCTAGACTCCAGCCTTGGGTGACAAACGGTCCCCAAAGATGATAGAGGAGAATGGAGACGTGGGGAAGGTTCCATGTGGCATTTTGTAGAGTCCCCTGCAAGGTGAGCCAGGGTGAGGCACGGAGGCAGGTAGGAGCCGAGGGGCCCAGCTCGGGAGTGGGAACCGGGGGCAGCTGCGTCATTCCTCCCGCAGGCCCTGCGCCTGGCGCGGGGTGGGGAAGGGCTGAGCAGAGTCCTGGGCTACAAGGTGGCAGCCGGTGGCAAGGAAAGGCCAGGCCAGGGCCAGCACCAACCCCACCCCACCACCTCTCCAGGGAGGCACAGGGCCCCCAGGCCCAGGCCAACCCAAATGGTCCAGGTGACCGAAAGGCCACTCTGGTTCCTTTCCATGCCCAGGGAGCCCTCGTGTGGGCAGGATCGTCATGACCGCCGCCGCCAAGCACCTGACGCCCGTCACTCTGGAGCTCGGCGGCAAGAACCCCTGCTACGTGGACGACAACTGCGACCCCCAGACCGTGGCCAACCGCGTGGCCTGGTTCCGCTACTTCAACGCCGGCCAGACCTGCGTGGCCCCTGACTACATCCTGTGCAGCCCTGAGACCCAAGAGCGCCTGCTGCCCGCCCTGCAGAGCGCCATCACCCGTTTCTATGGCGACGACCCCCAGAGCTCCCCAAACCTGGGCCGCATCATCAACCAGAAGCAGTTCCAGCGGCTCCGGGCATTGCTGGGCTGTGGCCGTGTGGCCATCGGTGGCCAGAGCGACGAGAGCCAGCGCTACATCGGTGGGTCCCACTCGCCCCGCCACAGCCCACCCCGGCTGAGACCCTTCCACACCGGAGGGGCCACAGCTGGGCCACGAGCCTGGGCCGGCACCTGAAACCTCGGCCCCACCGCCAGAGCCCAGCCCTGAGCCCAGCTCCCGGTGCCACGATCCCGTGACGCTATGCTCCCGTGGCTGCGGTTCTCAGCCTGGGACGCCACGACCCCAAACTCGGTTCCCACAGCTCTGGACTCGCTAGGCTCACACCCCAGGGCTCCAGGGCTCCAGAGTGCTAAGACCCTAAACCCCCGTCCCACCATCTCTGTCCCACGAAGCCATGACCCCAGAGTCTGTGGGCCCACGAGCCCAGGTTCTAAACCCCGACGGCCCCTCCCTGAGCCCCACAGTCTCCTGGGCCCGTGCGGCTCCAGCATCCTGGGCGCTGTCACCTCGGACTCCTTGGTTCTAAGATCCCGTCACCCCTGACTGTGAGACTGAGGTTGGGGGTTTCTGTGGGCCCTGTAGGCCAGGGAAGCCCCTATGGTCCCTTCTCAGGGGCTCTGGGGACTTTCTTCCCTAGAACACCTCGAAGCGGGAGTCCTGGGAAGTCGGGCCCTGGGACCCCCGGCCTGGATTCCTGGGGGAGGTCGTGTCCCGGCCGTGGCCCCGGGGCTGAGCCGTCCCTGTGCCCGCAGCGCCCACGGTGCTGGTGGACGTGCAGGAGACGGAGCCGGTGATGCAGGAGGAGATCTTCGGGCCCATCCTGCCCATCGTGAGCGTGCGCAGCCTGGACGAGGCCATCGACTTCATCAACCGGCGGGAGAAGCCCCTGGCGCTCTACGCCTTCTCCAA